>RJWJ010001918.1:0-57341 GCA_004363605.1 Indri indri
CTGCAGGGCGCAGCTGCTCAGAGTGTTTCCTGTCCTGGAAACGTCTCCTGCTGTGCTCTGAGCTCTCTGGAATTCTCTCCTTGCCAGGTCTCGGGGCCCTTGGCCAACGAGAGGAGAGACAAGCGGCTGTAGGAGCGGGACTCGTGTCTTCCAGAAGAGTGGCCGGCCGAGTCCCAGAGAGGCCCTGGGGAGGGGCGGTCAGCCCAGAGCCTGCGCGCAGAGGGACCCTCACGTCTGGGGGTGGTTCAGACGAGTGTGGAAGCGAAAATGTGAAAGGGGCTGGAGCCATGTGGGCCTCAGAAGTGCGCAGGAGGCCACGGCAGGTGTCCCTTTGGCCCAGGCAAGTGTCCTGCTGCCTGTGCCAGGCCAGCCCTCTCCTTGGCGCAGGTGCCCAGAGGCGCGGAGCAGCCTCGCTAATTCGCCGTAAACCGCTGTTTGTTTTCTGCGGAGCCAAAACATCTTGTTCATGAGGTGTCACTTTGATTAATTTTTCCGACGGAGAAGAATGTGATGCTTTCCAAGGAAGGCTCTTCAGCTAACAGGAAAACCAGTGGGGGCCAGGTCCTGACTGGCGCACGGAGCCAGCTGCCCGGGCGGGCGGTAGCCTGGCCTGGCCTGGGGCCTACCCGGCCACTTGTTCACCCCGACCCCGCCAGGGCCAGCGGAGGCCCGGGGAGGCCGTGATTGCTCAGACCTGCCCCAAAGAAAGGATGCTCGGAGGAGCTGAAGGCAGCCGGGTGGCTTTGTGGCAGGGCGGGAGGCAGTGGGGAGTGCCGGGGACCGCGGTCGGTGGCAGAGCACGTGCCTCATCTAAAGGGGCGGAGACTTCCTGGCACCAGCCCTGCAGAAACAGGCGCCAAGCGTGCGGCCGGATTTTCCTATCGGGGGAGAAAGCTGGACGTCTGGAGTTTTATGTGAATCTTCCAATGTCTACAAGGCAGCAGTTAATTTCTCTAAATGTTACACACCGTGTGGAAAGATCTGTTGCACCTGCGGGTTGCACCCAACTCGTCCCCAGCTCTGAAGTTTAGGCTGACGACCTGAACCCCATGGCCCCGTTCCTTGAGAGGCATTTGGGGTGGGGGTGGGCAGTGGGGTGGGAGGGCGTCTTCTCCACTTTTTTGGCACCAGCCCTAGTGGGAGCCCTTCAGCTCTAAACAGCAGCATGACTAACAGCCAACAGTAGTATTAAGCACCTACTGTATATGAAGGGCTTTCTGTGCCTTATCTCGACTTCCCGTAACACTCTCTGAGATAGATGTTATTATTCCAGGAAGGGACCTGAGGCTCAGAGAGGGCTAATCACTTGCTTGGGGTCACACAGCATAAGTGGCAGAGCTGGGATTTGATCAAGCTTTGACCTGTTCAGTGTGTCTCACCCTCCCTCTGAGATCCTTCCAAGGGCAGGGGCCACAGCTTCAGTGGCCAAGGCTACAAACTGGAGATCCTCAGGCCAAATCTCCACCAACTACATGTGTTCTCTGGCCAGCGTGGTATATGGATATGTTTAATTTAAGTTAGTTGCCAGCATTTTAAAAAGCAAATTTCACGTAAGAGTCTGTACTTGTGTCTTCTCTTGAAGAAGCAGAGGTCTGAGTGGGCCCCTGAGCAGTGTCCCCACTGAGGTGCCATCAGGCCCACGTCACCCATTTGCAGCACCTGCCTGTGTGTTTGTTTCCTGCCCAGGTTGAGCACGTAGTAGGTGTTCAGTGACTAGTCACCGAGGGATGTTCTTAAGGCTTCTGTGCCCTTGCTGGCCTCTTGGGTTTCTCGGGAGGCGTCCTCCGGCAGCGGACAGCTGGGAGAGGGTGTTAAGGGCTGTGGTGGGGCCGGGGTTGGAGCTGCCCTGCCCAGACCTGCAGGAGTCAGCGGTGCCAGGCTCGGCGTCCTCCCCTCCTCCAGGGCCCCCAGCTCCCGCCCAGCCTAGAGGAGGGGGCTGTGCCTCGAGGGGACGCCCCCCTCACCCTCTGCAGAGCCCCTGGAGAGGTGACTCCGGGAGGAGCTGGCGGGGCTGGGCTTTAGCTCGGGGGTCGAGGCCACCGAGACACAGACACAAAGAAGGGAGAGGAGCTCCTCAGGCGCCTCTCCCGGCCCTGAACCCGCCATTCCTTCTCCTTCTGGCCTGTCAGCCCTTGCGGTAAAAATGCAACATGAGCAGATGGCAAATGTTAGCGCGACAAGGGAGGGCCGAGTGGCGCTTGGTCCCAGCCCCCCACCAAATTGGCTCCCAGGGGGTCGCGTGGCCCCGATGGGCTTGTGTCATCTGAGATCTTTGGTGGCATGCGTGCCGGGAGGGACAGAGGGCTCCTGGCTTGGGAACCAAACAGGGTTTCTTAGGCGTTGCATTCTTGTGATTTCGAGGGCGAGAAGGGAGGAAGTTCCTTCAGACAACAAGGGGTTTTTATCTCGGGCGGGGAGCAGCTGTTTGTTGAGGCCTGCGCGGAAATGCCCCAACTTCTCTCTGGTCAATGGGACGCACTCAGCATGCCCTTCTTCCAGTGCAGTGCCACCGTCGGGCACCCCCGTGACAACAGTGCCCTCAGGCCTCTTGGGTGGTGGGTATCGTCTGTGGCCTTTGCACATGCTGGTCCCCCTGCCTGGAATACCCTTCCTGCCCTGAATACCCTTCCTGCCCCCTGCCTGGCAATGTTTATTACCTCTCAAGGCCCCAATCAGATGTCACCACCTCTGGGAAGCCACCTGGGTTCCCCGAACTCTAGTGCGTTCCCTGGTTGGCCCATCGTCTTGGGGGTTGTCTGAGTTTTCACCTGTTGCTCCTCTAGACTGTGAGTCTCTCGAGGGCAGGGCCTGTGTCGTATCTTTGCCTTAGTAATAACAGTAGCTATGATGACGTTGGTGCCAGAAGCTGGAGCGTTCTGGGCTTTCCTTTGGGCCGGCACGGCCAGCACTTACCTGCCCTCACTTGGTTCACCTTCAGGCCCACCTGTTCCGTAGGGACTGTGACCATCCCACTTTTCAGGCAAGGAAACCGAGGCTCAGAGAAGTTAGAATGTTTCAAGCCAGGGGCTAGCCCGCTCGACTCCAGAGCCCCACACTCTTTGTGCCCCAGGGATCAAAATTCAAACGCTCAGGGATTAGGTAGGGCCCTGAGCGAGGCAAAGGGGCCAGGTGGGGACTGTGGCCAAGAGAAGAGGCAGGTGGCAGGTGGCCTCAGCTGCTGAGGCCCAGTGTGGCCTCACCTTGGACTTTCTAAAGAGATGATGCAGATTTCTATGCAAAGTCAACTTATTTTGAGAATAACTCTGAGAGGCTCAAATCTCAGGGGGCTGATTGGCTCACGGGCCTCCATCTGTGCCTTGGCAACAGTCTGCATAAACTGGTGCCTTGTGCGGAGCCTGGCCGGGGGGCACAATGCCTGTGTGTGGGGCAGGGGAGGGACAGAGGGAGCCCTGTCATCGCAGTGGGCATCGGCCTCGAGAATGCAGCCGTGCTGAGCGGGCAGGACCAGGCTTTCTGAGGTGTGGGCCTGCCCCGCTCCTGTCCTGCTGTTGCTGGCATGGCTGGTCACCCTACCTGGCCTCCCCCCCAGTCCACGCCCCTGGGGCCTTGGCAGCTGCTCTGTGCCCACTGGGGTGCTTGGGAAGTGGGACCTGTGAGCCCGGGCTGCTCGGGCAGCTTGCTCTGGCCAGGTGGGTCCCAGTGCCCGTGTGGTGGAGACTGGGCAGCACCCCAAACATGAACCCTGTGGTGGGCACCTGCCTCTCCCTGGCCAGCCTGGCATTTGAGTCTCCTCGGTGGGGGACGTCATCTAGGATGTGAGGGGTGCAAGGGCCCAGGGCTGGCCGTGGCTCACTTCTCAAAAGGGGCTCTCCCCGGGTGCAGCGCCAAGGGAGGAGGTTGGTGGGAGCCCTCTACACTCCCCAGCACTCTCTGCCAGGCAGTCCTACTTCCCAAGCCAGACAGATGATGTTCTCTCAGTCTTATATGAAGCGTTGACAAATGCAGATTTCAGCACCCCCTCCAGCCAGAACGTCACCCTGCAGGTCACCCTTCCTGGAGAAACTTCCCCCTCCCAGTTCCCCACTGCATAACGCGACACCCGCCGAAGCGTAGAGAAATCCCTGCAGCATTCGGAGGCGGTCGTCAAGAGCCCGGGTGCAGACCAGGGTGTCTCAGCCTTGGCACTGTGGATATTTGGGGCCGGGTCATTCTCTGTCGTGGGGCCGTCCAGTGCACTGTAGGATGTGTAGACGCATCCCTGGCTTCTACCCAGAAGCATCCTGTACCAGCTGTGACAACCAAAAAGGTGTCCAGAAATTGCTAGATGCCCCTGGAGGCAAAATTGCCCCAGGCTAGGAAGCAGTGGCCAGGAGAATGACGGTTGTCGAAACTGGGTGCTAGTATACGGGCACTTATTACAGGCCCCTCTTTGACTTTGTTTCCTATAAATATGGAGAAGTTTCTTATAAATATGAGAAAGAATAAAAACACAGCAAAGCAGGAGTTTGGAGCCCAACAGCCCTGGGTTTGTATTGCGCTGTCTCCATGGCTTTGGGACAGGGTCTCAACGTCCCCCTCTTGACACGGGGTAGCAGTCCCTCAGCCTCCTGGGATCAGGCTGAGGATCCGAAAGGGCGCGATTCACTCTTCGTGGGTCAAGCGCCTACTCTGACGTGAGCACTGTTCTAGGTGCCGAGACGCATTGAAAGAGTGGCCCTGTCCAGCACTTACACGTGGCAGCCGCCCAGTGCTCTGGGCCGACCCCGTTGCTCGTTGGCTTCGCTCCTGCTGCAGCAGGCGAGTTGCTATCACTGGCCCCATTTCACAGAGGCGTAACTGAGGCAGCCAGAGGTGGAGCCGCCTGCCCGCCGTCAGCTGCCTGGCCTGAGAGCCCGCGGTCCTGAGCTCCGTGCTGCCCCCAGGGACTCACCCATGGCCCTTGGCACGGTGCTAGCACATAGCAGGTGCACAGTAAGGGTGAGCGGCCGGGACTGGTTTGTAGACAGCTCCCTTTTGAGGGATGGATCGTTCCACGCCCACCTCTTTGTCTCTGACATCTTCGAGGCCTCCAAAGCCGGGTCTGAAGCTGGTGCTTACGGACCCCCCCCCCGCCACCTGCTTTTCCACCACGGCAGCAGCGGGGCCACCGCGGGTCCCGTCAGCGGGAGTTGAACGGGGCAGCCCGCTCTCCCCTGAGCTGCCGTCCACCTGGACCAGGACCGTGGCTCACGCCAGACCATGGCCGGCCCTGGCCAAGACGGTGGCTCAGGGGTGTGGCTCCTCCGCAGAGGCCCGGCCCAAGGATGCATCCCAGGAGATGCTGGTCGTGAGGGGACAGGCTAGTCCACCTGGGCACATCCACTGGGAGTGTCTGCGTCCCAATCTGGGTTCCACCTCTCCCGCTTCCTCCCTGTGCTCGGCCCTCCCTGCCATGGCCACTGGGGGAAGGGGCCAGGCGAGGAAGCCCACCCCACCCCACCCCCGCCACGCGGACATTTCGGCCTCTGCGTGCCCATCCGTCTGTGTCCCATGTGTCTCTGTTCCCGTGTCTCTGCGTCTCCGCTTGCATCCATGTCTCTCTCTGCCTTGTCTCTGTCCCGTGTCTCTCCCTTGTGTCACCCACACAATCTCAGACCTGTACTGTGACCCCCACTCCCCAGGCCACAGTCCTTTCATCCCCCTCCATAGCCCACCCCCAACCGCATCTGCCTGGCTGCCCTCAGGGACCGACCCCTCCCTCCTCAGATGGAAAGAGAAGGGGTGTGGGCCCGAGTGGGCCACCCACCACGGAGAGGAGGGGGCGGCAGGTCTGAGGCAGCCGTCTACCAGCCAGCCGGGGCCGTGGGCACCCGCTGCCCCTCTCTGAACCCTGGGGTCTGCATCAGGACATAAGTGTGCCCACGGGAGGGCCCCACGGGACCCTCTTACTCACCGTGTAATGAGCACTTGGTACGTGGGAGCCGTTAGTTATAACTGCTGTGAATTTGGCAACCAAGGAAGACAAAATGATGAAACTAGGTCCCTGCTTGGGCTCAGGGTTTTCCCAGAACATCAGACTCACAGGCTGGAGCTCCAGGCAGAGAATTACGAGGCGGGCCGCTCGCTTCTGACTTCCGTGCCTGAGAGAAAAGAGGTCGGGGGAGCCGAGCCAAGCGTAGGCCAGGAGAGGACTGCGGAGGGAACAGCACGGCCCAATGTGTGGCACCGGCGTGGTGTGTGTAGCCCAGCCCGAGACAGGCTGCCGGGTCGCAGGTGTCCACAGCGAGGTGGGGCTGGGTGAGTGGCAGGTTCCAGAGTCAAGTGACGAGCAAGGTGGCCCCTTTATCGGCGCAGACCTGCCCGATGCCTGCAGCTCTGGTTACCACGTCTGGAGAAAGCGCGATCCCTTTGATGCTCAGGGAGTCTGGGAAGCACTTGAACTTGGCTATTCATGGTCAGCTTTCTGCTGGGAAAATAAACCGCGTCGCATTAGGCAGTAAATCCGTCCAGGTGCCTGTTCTGCCCAATACCATCACACCTTGACACGCCGCCAGCCCCAAAGTCAAGGCCAAAGTTCCCATTTCTTGGAGAGTCCTAATAATTAACCTGGGAACCTCGGCTGGAGACGGGAGGTGCTGGTTTTAAATGAAGCCAGAGCAGGGAGGTGGCTGTTTCAGGGCCGGACGTCACAGAGAGCTGTGCCCAGGGTGGGGGATCTCAGCCTTCTGGCTTCCTCAGCCCCTCCTGTGTCTGGCAGCTCTTTGCTGACGTGGACCTGGCTCTAGAGGCCTTGGGCAGCGCCCCCTCAGCTTTGGGGGGAGGGGAAGGAGGGGCTTGGGTAAGAGCAATGGGTCAGTCAGTGCTTTAAGAAAAATAGGAGATCACAGGCCGAAGGGGCTGCCGGCATCTCCATGCCTGGTGTGTGTCTCCTGTGACCTCTGGCTGTCTGGCCAGCAGGCATTTATTAGGCACCTGCTGTGAGCCAGGCCCCTGATTGATGGATGAGCCACGTCTCTTAGTGGCGGGGAGATGTCCTGGCACTTACAATTTTTGAGGCTCCTTGTAAATTGAAATTGAAGCAGCACCAGAACTGGCTCTCACGTTGTGATTTAGCTTAAACGTTCATGTTTTGAAATTAAAAATGCAACATTCTAAAATTGTACACTTGGGCTGTTCACAAGCTAATGATGGCATTAAAAAAGAATATGAATCTGGGGGCTGTAATTATAATGAAATTAGCCAGTAATTCATTGAGCACCGTTTTCTAAGCACTTCGTGGTTATGTGGGCATAACACGCTATGCGGTAGGGCTATCATTAGCCCTGGTTTCCAGATGAGAAAATGGAGGCACAGAGAGGTTAGTAACTTCGCCAAGGTCACACAGCTAGAAACGGGGGGATCCCTGCCATCAGAGAGATTTGGAAATAGGACACAGTTTGCTGTGCTGGATGAAGGGACCCTGTTCTCAATGCTGGCCGCTCTGTTGGGGTGTTGGAGGGAATGTCAAAGTGCAAATCTGAGGTCCTCTGTGACCCCTGTCTTCACTCCACCCTCATTCCCAGGAGCAGCCTGAGCCACCTGGAGGGAGAGAGGCTGGTGCTGGGGCCGGGCTGGGCAGCAAGCTCCGACGGGAAGGGCCGGGTAAGCTCTGCGGGCTGAGTCCGGCCAGCCCAACCCTGCGGGCAGGACGAGACAGGCAGGGGCTGCTCACGGAGAAATGGGAGGGGTTCTGCTCACAGCTGTCAGAGCACTCTGGAAGACTGCAGGCCCTGGAGCAGACATTGCAGGCAGGACAGCCAAGCGTGACCTGAGGTACAGAAAGCCCTGAGCCAGGACAGAGGGGAGGCCAGGAGCCAAGGGGGGGGCCCTGTGGGCTGGCCGTGGCGGGGGCTGGTGCCAGGAACTGAGAAGAGCCTGGGTTAAATCCCCGCTCAGCGTCTTACAGCTGTGACCCTGGGCCTGCTTTCTCGTCTATGGAGTGGACGTTGTCACCGTTCCTGTCTCACAGCTCTTGTGAGCACTAGAGGACACAGCAGGGGAAGGGCAACAGGTGCTGGCCTCACTGGTGGCCCCGACTCAGCCATCCCCACGCCCTGGGGCCCGGGGCTGGAAGCAAAGGCCTTCTCAATCCCGCGCCCTCGACGACCCTGCAGAGACTTGCCTGGGTGTCGCCAGGCGGGACAGTGGCAAGCTGGGCAGCACACGCCCTGTCTGATGGGGCCAGCTCACGGTGCCTGCAGGAACATAGACGCACCGTGGCCAGACAGCTCAGCTTTTCAAGAGAGATAGGCAGTCCGTATTTGTTTTCACATCCCAGTTCTTCAGTGTCGGCAGCCGACTCGTTTGTAAATTTGTCCCCAAGCCAGATGCTGACCAAAGATTACCAGCTTGCAATCTCTGAATAGGCTGGAAGGTGCAACTCCTGAGGGTCCCCAGGTTGGGAAGCAGATGCTGAAGGGATGTCCTGGGTCCTGACTGAAAGCTCTGGGGACCTGTGTCCTGGCTCCGTGCCGGAGCCGGGCAGGCCGGGAGTGGAACCCCAGTGCCGCCAATTCCAAGCTGGGTGATTGTGGCCAAGTGACTCTCTGAGCCTCACTTTCCTCTTCTGTAAAATGGGGTCAGAATACTCAACCTCGCTCAGCAGTCGTAAGGACGAACGTGCCGTGAACCTGCGGGACCCATCGTGGGCTGGTGGCGCTGTGGTCACTGTGCTTGGATTGAGAGAGGCTACAGCTTGGTGTGTGGAGTTAGACTGGCCTGTTTTTTTGTTTTTTTAAATAATTTTTTAAATTTTAGAATTACAGCAAAGTTGCTGTGGTATCTCAGAGAATCCCCGTATGACCCTCGCTCAGTTTCTCGTGTTGTTAACATGCTAAGGGGTGCACAGTCACAGCTCGGGTACCAACACTGATACATTACTATGGACTAAACGCCGCAGTTTACTTGGATTTCACCAATGTCCTTTTCTGTTCCAGGATCGCATCCAGGATACCGTATTCTATTTAGTCATCATGTCTCTGTCGCCACCTCTAGTTTATGTCAGTTTCTCAGACTTTCCTTGTTTATGATGATCTTGGCAGTTTTGAGGAATATTGGTTAGTGAACAATATCCTTATCTTTTTTTTTTTTTTTTTTTTTTTTTTAGAGACAGGGTCTCACTCTGTCATCCATGCTGGAGTGCAATGGTGTGATCATAGCTCACTGTAGCCTTGAACTCCTGGGCTCAAGTGATCCTGTTGCCTCAGCCTCCTGAGTAGCTGGAACTACAGGCGCACGCCACCACCCAGCTAATTTAATAAATTTTTGTAGCCATGCGGTCTCCCTGTTCCCCAGGCTGGTCTCAAACTCCTGGCCTCAAGGGAGCCTCCTGCCTCAGCCTCCCAAACTGCTGTGATTACAGGTGTGAGCCACTGGGCCCGGCTTATATCCTTTAGTTAGGGCTTGTCTGATGTATTTTTGTGGTTAGATTGGACCCACGGGTTTTTGGTTGGAAGACCGTGAGGTGCCCTTCTCATCACATCGTAGCGAGGCGCGTACTTCAGCATGACTTCCCCCTGAGCATGCTGAACGCCACCACCTGGCTGCGGCAGGTTCGCCAGGTTTCTCCACTGTACAATTACTTCTCCCTTCTGTTCTCTGCTCTTGGAAGCAAATCGCTAAGTGCAGCCTCCACTCAAGGTCCGGTGGGGTGGGGGCAGTTAAACTCCAGCTCCTGGAGGGAGGAATACTATAAACTTATTTGGAATTCTTTTGTATTTTTTGGAATGATTTTGGATTTTTATCTCCTCCCCTGTCTGCTTGCCTTTGCATCAAGCAGGTCTCACTTTTGGAGACCCTTCCACTCATCATCGAAAGAACCAAGGCTTGAGTCCTGGCTCTGTCCATTTACTCCGGGTGGCCTTGGGTGACTCACTATTAAACGGAGGGGAAATGAGAATGACAGTAGCATGTATCAGTCAGAGTGTGTCTGGCCACATAACAGAAAACTGACTAATATGGTTCAACCAAGTACAGTGTGTGTGTTTTCCTTACGTGACAAGAAGTCCCAAGGTGGCCAGTTGAGTCAGTGGGGCTTCTCAAGGAAGTAATCAGGGACCCAAGCTGCTCCTGGCTGATGCTCCGCCATCCTTAGTGTGTGGCTTTTGTCCTCATGGTCCCAAGGTGGCTGCAGCACCTCCAGCATCACCGATGTGCTCCAGGCAGGACTCAGTGAGGTTGGTGGTATTCTCCCATTTTGCAGAGGAAAAAGGTAAGGCTTGGGAGGATGAGAAACTCTTACCTTAAAGGAGTGCTGTGAGAGTTAGAGTTATACCTACTATGTAACCTGGCACATAGTAGGTATAATCATCATTTTCACAGTGGGATTGGCTTCTCCCAAGGTCCCTGGCACTGGAGGTGCCTGGTGACCTGGGGGATGAGGGCAGGCAGTTGGCACCTGAGCTCCTATACATGGTCAGCCTGGGGCCTCAGCCTCCCAAGGGTTGGCCCAGGCCCTGTGGGGGCTGGGGCTGGGGCTGACCCTGTAAACCTCAGATCTTGGCTATGAGGAGGGCTATAGTGTGACCTGCTTCTCCCTTTGGGGTGGAGGATGCTGTGCCTCCTGCCTGCTGAGGGTGAGCCAGGACAGACCAGGGCTGCAGTGATTACCCATGCCAGCCGACCACATACAACTCAGGCCCGACAACAAACCGCAAGGCAGGCCCGGCCCTGCATCTGGCACCCCATGTCTGGTGGCCTGCCATTTGGTGTGCACTCATATGGAAGATACAGGGAAGGGTTTGTCATCCCTGTTCTATTTAGGACAGATTTAGTTCAGAGGAAAACCACGGTCTGGGGGCCAAATCTGGCCTGCCACTGTTTTTGTAAATAAAGTTTTATTGGAACACAGCCACGCTTTTTGTTTGCATATTGTCTGTGGCTGCTTTTGCGCTACAAAGGCAGAGTTGAGTGGTTGCAACAGAGACTGTCTGGTTTGGAAAACCTAAAATATTTACTATTTGGCTCTTTACAGAAAAGGTTTGCTGACCCTGGCCCAAGCAGAAAGCAGTCAGGGATGTGCAATTAGGGCATCCCAAGAGGGAGACACAGGATGGACTAGGACTTAAGAGGAGCTATGGAGCATTCTAGAAACAGGTGCGGGAGGGTGGCCCAGGGCAAGCAGAGACCCTGAGGAGGTGGCTGGCTTTAGAGCAGACAGTGACCTGAGTGGGGGCTTCAGAAGAGAGACTGAGCCCAGCCGGGGTCTGAGGATCCACCTTGTCATGTGCTGTGACAGCCATTTTGGTTCTTTGTCAGAAACAGAGCTGCTTGGTGGTGCAGAACGCAGGGGGCCAACTCTGGGGCATCTGCCAGAAGCAGCGGGTCACAGGAATGGTAAAGGGTCTCAGGGGCCACTGCTCCTCCACTCAGCCAGCTTGGGCCACTAGGGACTGCCGGCCCAGAGCTGCCAGATGATCCCATTTTCCAAGAGAAACCCGCAGTCTGGTTTTCATGGGAAATCTGATTTCTACGTGTTTGCAGTTAATTCCATTTTGACAAAATCACGGAGCAGATCAAACACACGTGTGTCTGGCCTGTGGGCTGAGGGTTTGGGAACTCGGGTGTCCAGGGTGGAAGTGGGGAAAAGAGGGTGTGTGGGTAGAGCCAGAGAGCAGCCAGGCCTGGTGCCCCAGAGGTCCCCCGAGGCAGAGGATGGCAGGCGGGGCTCCGGGCTGGAGAGGAGCACGGGGCACAGCCGCGGACCAGCGGTGTCAGGTTTCTGAGTCTTGACCTATCCTATCCCAGAGCAGTGAACATTCCTGCCTGCAGGCCCCGGGTGGGGGTGGGGAGCCAGAGCCAGCGGAGTTGGATACTCCCTGCTCACCTGGCAGAGCCGAGGGGACGCTCCTTACCAGCTGGAGGTGGGAGGTGGAGAGCTCGGCAGTCCCCTCTGAGATCCTCACGAGTGAAGACTGTAGGCGAGGCCCTCAGTATTTGGGTTTGCTGCTCTGACCCCAGGGAGCCCTGTGGAGCCATGGGTTGGGGCGGGCTTGGAGGCCTGAGTGGCCCCAGCTCCCCACTTCCCTTGCTCCTGTGACCTTTGAGACTCGGGGTGACCCCTTGCTGGGCACGTTGCCTTGAGAATCCAAGAGAAAGGGGGTGTGAAAGCGGCATCCTGGTGTGCCAGCCATTGGAGCCTGGCCTCCTGGGTGGGGTCCTGCTCAGCCCTGGACGAGGCGTCTGCACCCTGACAGCGTCGGGGCCTCACACAGCAGCCCTCGCCCGCTGACTCACCTGTGAGCCGCCGCCACTGTGGGTTTGTTATTCGTTTTAGGCAGGACTCTCAGTTGCAGCACCCCTGGCCAGTGTGGCTTGACTTACGCAAAGAAGAGAACCCAGAGGCTCATGAACAGGAAAAGTCTCCGGGTAATTCCAGCCTCGGCGGAATGACATTGCAGGGGCTCTGTCTCGCCCCATCCCCCAACTCCACTCCCTCTGCGTGGGCTTCATTCTCCGTGGCCCCCGGTGTGCTGGCGCAAGTGGCCCTCGCCGGACTCCGGAACCGCGGGACAGAGCACAAAGCGCGGGTCTCGCGGCTGCTTCTCATAGGCCCGGCTCGGGTCACATGCTCGCCCTGGACCAATCCCTGCGGGCGCGGTGCTGCTGGGATGGGCCCGGCCTGCCGGTGGACCCCGAGCCGTGGCGGGAGCTGCTGGGATAGGGAGCGGGGTACAAGGGACCCCCTCAGAACCCAAAGAGGAAGTGGACGGGCCGAAACAGAGCCCACCCGCTCTCCAAGGCCGCATTTTGGGCTGAAGGGGACACGCCGCACCCCCCGCCCCCCGCTGACTTCCGCCCAGCTCCAGACAGCTGCGAGTCCCTCCCGCGCGTCCTCTGCAATGGCGGGGGCTTGGTCCCGGCCCACGTGGGGCCACGCCGGCCTCCGCAGCCTTTCATCCTCTCCTGCAGGCGCGGACCCTCTTGAGAAAGGAAAGCAGGCTTGTTCAGGTGGCTTGGTCGTGGTGTGTCCCCGCGGGTTCCTAGTGATCGACTTCCTTTCTAAGTACACAGGAAGCAGCTCTTTAATAATCCATCGTGACGTCTGGCCGGACAGCGGCAGCGCTTGCCTTTCCGTGCACCCCCGCTCGTCCCTGCTTTTCGGATGCAAGAATGACATTTCCCCTCTACCACCAGGAAGGATGCCACGATTGGGAGTTTCTTGCATTAGATCTCGTGCGGCCTGAAGATAAGATCACATCCAAAACTGCTGGGGCCTCTTATTACTCCTCTTCCGCAATTATGTTGATTTTCCTCTGGTTATGGAATCTGTCTCCTCGAGGGAGGAGGCAGAAGCTCCATCCCTGTTGATAGAACCATTTCCAACAAGTAAAGGGTCAGGATGAGGCCCAGCTGGCCCAGGAGAGGCCACCTGGCTGCGCCAGGACACTTGCTCTGGCCTGGCCTGGCCTCTGACACTTGCCTGGGTCCTGAGGGTCAGGAGAAGGAACGTGTCTTTTCAGGATCACAAAATGCTATTTGGCCTCCACGTCATGTGTCAGGATAAGAGGTCTAGCCTTTGAACTGTCATTGTTCACCCGAATGTCGCATTTCCTGGGTACTATGATGGCCGGTTCCCAGGAGACAGAGGGTGAGATGCTAAGATTCTGGGTCATCTGCAGGCCACACCTCTCTGGCTGTAGGTGTGTCTGTGGCTCCACTCCCAGTTGTGTCCTGATTGTGGTGCCGTCAGGGGGACTCGGGGGGGGGGGGCGGGCAGGAGGCCCCCAGGGAAGGTGCTGGGAGAAGAGGGGGCAGGTGGGGATAGGTCTCGTCACCTGAGTCACCCCCTCCCTCCACCCGGGCAGGCTGAGCCAAGAGTGGCCGACTGGGTGTCAACTGGGCAGAACGTTCTGTTTGCCTGTGTTGAGGCTGACCTTGGCCGAGGTGAGTGTGCTCATCCTGGTTTTCCTGATGTAGAGGTGGTAACGCAGGTTGATGCGAGGTCCCTGGACACCTGAGTGTGTTCTGCCTTATTTAAAATCCTTTGATGGTTCCCATCTGTGACAGAGAGAGGGCTCAGCGTGGTGGCAGGTGAGGGGCTTTGGAGTGCAGATGTTAGAATCCATCCTCTCCCTCCCCTAAGCCCGGCAACTCTCACTGTTAGGGGACCCCTGCAACAGCCGCCTCCCTGGTGTGTCTTTCCTCTGTAGTCTGTTCTCTGTTCTGCTCTTGCTGAAACACACCTAATCTCTCTCTCACACACGCCCTCCCGCTTAATAGCTTCAGAGGCCCCTGGTGCTCTTAGGATAAAGCTGGTAGCACAGCCTCCAAGAGTGCAAGTGGTCGGCCTGGCTCCCAGCTTCATTCCCACCTCCCCTCTGACCTGGCAGCTCTAGCCAGAGCTGCCTCCCTCCCCCCCCCACCTACACCCCACTTGGTACACACTGTTCCCTCAGCCTAGAGCACCACACCCCCATCACCCCTGTGCCCCCACTTCCCCAAATTCCTGGCCGATGCCTGCTGAGGCTGTTGAGGTCCTAGATGGCTCAGCCTCTAGAAAACCCCCTGACCCCTCCAGGATGAACTGGGCCTCTTCTGGGTTCCCTAGGCCTTTCCCGCTGTCAGCTGTCACCCCGTGGCAGTGTTGTTTCTGTTGGTTCATTTGTGTCCCCCTCTAAATGGCGTGCCCCATGGTGGCTGGGGCCATTGTCTTGCTCAAGGCTGTGTCTTCAGCACCAGGACAGGGCCTGGCCCGGCACAGATGCTCAGCGAGATGGTGGTTGAGTGGATGGGTGCTTGGAGGATGCGTGACTCAGGGCCGGGCCTTGGTCCCCCTCTGCAGTGGGGTTGATGGCCACGCTGTTGAGTCCGGGGCGGGGGCAGGGGAGGGAAGGTGCTTGGCAGTGGGACTGTGGTCGACCACAGCTGGAGCTCCACATCCTTCCCTGGCACCTCTGGCTGCAGTTGAAGGCTGGGCCAGAACTGGGTCTCCGCTGGCGTGGGTAGAGGTGGCCAGGAGATGGGGCAGTCCAGGGAGCTGTGGGACGGGGAAGGGAGGGCGGTGAGAGGGTCCCCTCCCCTGCACCCCTTGACCCCACATGGCTGCCTGTCTCCGAGGGCCCCAACTAGGGCAGCAGCCCAGTGGCCTCGCAGACCCCTCCCTCCCCCAGAGCAGTTCAGTCACTGAGTCAGTCTTGAGTCTACATGAGAATCACCTGGGGCTCTGAAACGTCCTGCTGCCCAGGCCACACCCCAGACCAGAGACGTCAGACTCTGGCGTGGGCCTGGGCGTAAATACTTTATAAAGCTCCCGGGAGATTCCACTGTGTGGCCAAGTTTGAGAACCGCCGTTTGAGGTGGTCCTCGGTGACACTGGTTTTTCCTTGAGACGCACAGTAACCTGTGGGGTCCTGCCAGCCGGCCTGGGGAGGGACGCTTAATGGGACATCCCCCCCTCCAGCCTTCCTTCAACACAAATCTGTACCAGAAGTGAGGAAGCACTTGTTACAATGATTTTATTTTTGAAAGAGTAGCACATGCGTATGGCATGAACGTCAGGCATCGTAGGTGGGCACACGGTGAAACAAAAACCAGTTTCCATCACCAGTGACGGCCAGCGCACCCAGGGTCTTCGGGTGGCCCAGCAGAGCTGTCTGTCACACACGCATGTGGGCGGGTACATGGTTCCCTCCTTGCTCGCTCGCTCAGCCCTTCTCTGTCAGAACAGGTAGATCTGCCGAGCTCTTTTTAACGCCTGCAGATTGTTCCACCATGGAGAGGGCCCGACGTCGATGCTTTGGCTCCTTCAGGTGGCTGGCTTAGGCTGTCACAGGCAGTGACCTGTCGCATGTGGGATTCCCCCACAGGATGAACTCCTAGAACTGGAATTCTTGGGTCACAGAACAAGTGGATCCAAATTGCTGATTGAGCACCTGTGTCTTTGTCGTTCCAGAAGCCATCTGCGCCGGCGCCCCTGAGGTACGAGCTGCCCACGTTGTATAGGACCGAGGACCATTTTCCCGTGGACGACCGGGAGGCCGAGCGTGGAGCCCCGAGCTGCCGCCGGCGACGGTGACTGCAAAGTGAAACTGCTGCGGAGCAGCCCCGGTTTTCTTTCTTTTCGTTGTTGTTGGTTTTGAATTTCCTCCCCTGCCGCACGTGAGGCCACAGCGTTTGGAGAAGAGTCGGAACCCACGTGTGGCGCTGCCTGGCGTTTTAAAGGGGAAGAGGTGGCCAGGGGCGACCGTGGTTGATGGCGGTGGGGACGTCCCTTCTCCGTGAAGGGCTCTTCCTCCGTGGTGGGTGGGCTCCTGGGCTGCTGGCGTGGGCTGTGCGCGGAGACCCCAGTGCCCTGGCCTGGAGGGCCATCCCAATAAAGGTGTGAGAGCCCGCCCGCGGTCTGGGCGTGAGGATTGGCAGTGACGTTTCCTCGCTTCTGGGGAACCTGCTGGTTATAAGGCCTGGCCTTCGGATTCCCAGCAAGAAAGTGGGTGGGGTCGCCAGGACCCCTTCAAAGGTGTTTCAGCTTCATTTCTTCTCATGCCGATGAGTTCCCTGCTGTTGTCCTAACACCGCACATTCCTCACTTTGGCTTCAACCTGTAGTGGCTATTTCTGGAATTCCTCTCAGAGCCAAGAGCAGATACAGACACACACACACACACGGAATTGCAGACCCGCGTTCAAATTTCAAGGAAATCTAAAATAGTGAACCTGGCAAGATAGCAGTAGAAAAGCAAAGAGAAGTTGGGTTGTGCCCATTTTAGGACAGTGTTTGGAATTCAAAGGTATAGGTGGACTCCTTGTTTATGGAAGAGTCAGCATTTTTCTGTTGAGGTAATAGTCATAAACGCCTATTGAAGTATAATTTACGTTACAGAAATGGCCACCTAAGTGTATATTTCACTGAATTTTCACAAACTGAACACATCTGCTTAACCCTCACCCAGACTGAGAAACCACCTGACCGGTGCTGTCAGCACCGGGGAGCCCCTCGGGCCCCGTCTGGTCAGTGCCTGCTCCCAGCCGGGCTCCCAGCCTCCTGGCATCCAACAGCGCGGACGGTGTCTGCCGGTTTCTGTACCTTGTATAAATAAAGGACGGACGGAGTGTGCACACGCAGTGTGCCGCCTTGGGTCTGGCTTCGCTGGCTCGCGGCCGTGCCGGTGGGAGGTGTCCCTGTTGCTGTGTAGCTGAGGATCGTTAATTCTCGTGGCTGCACTGTATTGATTGGGACTGGTTTTAATGAAGGAAGCGTAGACACTCGCCGTGCCCCAGTCTGCTCAGGGAGGGCATAGATTTGATGGAAAGTTAATTTTTTAGACCAGCGGTTGAGGACACTGATTTCTCGAAGGCTGAGTATGTATTGATTGCTGGAGACGCCCAGGCTTCTTTCTCCTTCCAGGGCCTGAACCAGGGGCCAGGGAGGGGTGGAAGGAAATGTCATGAGATTAAACCACAGCAATTAAGTATCCTAAAATAGAGACACACAGGACCATGGCTAAGAGCACACAGGCTCTGATGTCAGCCTGCCTGTGTGGCACCATCCTCTCCTGCACATCTCAGCTGCTGTGTGACCCTGGGCTTGTTGCTTACCCTCTCTGAGCCCAGCCTCCTCAATAAGATGCGATGACAGCATCTACCTACTGGGTTGTTGGGAGGATGAAACGAGATGAACTGTGTGCGTGTTGGGCTTGGGGTCTGGTGAGGGGCACTTGGTAACGGGGGGCTGTTATTATGGTGACTGGGCTTGGCAAGGAGAGGGCTGACCAGTGGCATCCAAGGGCCTCAACAGCGAGTGACTTAGGGGCTGCCCTTAAATGTCAGAGTTAGAACAAGTCACGGAGAGTGAGATCTGCTAAAAGTCCAACCAGCTCTCTTCGGGTTTCACTGTCCTTGGATCTTTCTCCCCCAGTCAGTGAGGACGGGTGAGGTTGCGTGAGAACATCTATGGGGAAGAGGTGACGAATGAACTGGAAGTGACCATTCAATATTTCCTGGGAGTTGTAATGCCAAATAATGAGCTTCCAGGGACACTTGGGGACACCTGCGGAGAAGGAAGACCAGGACGCTCAGCCCTGCCAGGAACCCCTGACCTCGGTCCTTTGAGCAGCTCTGTTCTGGAGGTGCCGTCTTTGTGCCAGGTGACTTAGCGTGCTGCCCCTTTGAAGCAAGTGCCCAACTTGTCTCTTGTCAAGTAAATGAAATCCTTAACTGCGACTTTAGCAGGCCCTTAACCCCATGGGGGGGGGGGGGAACCGCAGCCTGGGAAAGGGCCATCTTTCTTCTTGTGGCCGTCCTTGGACAGGGACCCCAGTAGAAGGGTCACTGCAAATCTTCATAAGACAAGGCTCTTCAGTCACCCGCCTTTCCCACTTTCCCAGTGGAAGTGAATTTCTCGCCTTTCAGAGCAAGAGGTTTCAAGACAGCAGCCCACGGGCTGTATCTGGTTGGCAGAAAAGTGTGGTTTGCCCTGAACTGTTTTAATGTGTTCATGTTGAGACAACTGGATGGCCGCCTGGGAAAGAGGAAAGGGAGCTCCATACCTCACTCCGCACACCCGGAGCAGTTCCAAAAATTCCAAATGGATTAAGGAGCTAAATGTATAAAACGAATCTATTGGCTGGGCGGGGCGGCTCATGCCTATTTTCCTAGCACTCTGGGAGGCCAAGGCAGGAGGATCGCTTGAGGTCAGCAGTTCCAGACCAGCCTGAGCAAGAGTGAGACATTGTCTCTACTAAAAATAGAAAAAATTAGCTGGGTGTGGTGTCATGTGCCTGTAGTCTCAGCTACTGGGGAGGCTGAGGTGGGAGGATTGCTGGAGCCCAGGAGGTAGAGGCTGCTGTGAGCTAGTCTGATGCCATGGCACTCTAGCCCAGGTGACAGAGCGAGACTCTGTGTCAAAAAAAAAGAGAGAATCCATTGAAGAAGTAGGTAAAAACATTGGAGAATCATACAAAGTCCAGAAGCCATAACAGAGATAAATTTGTCCATACGATGGAATACTATGAAGTTGTAAAAACGGATTAGGAGTTCTTTCTGAATTAGTGTGGAAATATTGCCAAGATATGAAAGCCAAATGCAGAAAACTGTACATGGTATGCTACCATCTGTGTGTGAAACATAAAGGCATTAAAATTCTCTGGAAGGATAAACAAATATTTGAGAATAGTGGATATCTTTTGGGGGTAAGATGGGCCATTTTCACTCCATCTTTTCTTTTTGATATTTTGGTGTTTACCTATTCAAAAAATTCAGTTAAAATCAGTTGTCAGCAACTGTCAGTGATGAAGAACTGGATTTCCTTTGTTTTTTTTTTTTAAAAAAACTGGAAAATCTGTCACGGGAAACATGGGGCTCATATTCTCATAAGGCAACAATGAGCTAAAGCCAAGTCACTTTGGGGGCCTGCTCTCCAGGCTTTTCTTGTATCCAAATCACTCCACTAATTTATTTCACCTGCTAGCCCCTGTGGGCATTTGTATTTGAGACCCTAAGAACCAGAGACCCCGAGACCATGGAGAATTTACTCCAAGGATATGGGGTGTGTGAAGAAATGCATCTGGGCCTCAGCTTCATGTGGTGGAGGATGGCAGCTGGATGTCACTGCAATTCAAGCAGCTGGCAGTCTGGCTAGGGGGCAGGACTTGGGGTCCTACTATAGACATGTGTGCTGTCCAAGGCGCTCCTTTTGGGGGTGACTGATACCAAGTGAGACATCATAAGATAGCTACAGACCAATATCCCTCATGAATACAGATGCAAAGTCAATAAAACATTACCAAACTGAATCCAGCATCATATAAAAAGATTATATATCATGACCAAGCAAGATTTCTCCCAGGAATGCAAGGTTGGTTTAATATCTGAAAAACCAATGTCCCACACCATATTAATAAAGGACAAAAGCCACATGATCATCTCAACAGATACAGAAAAAAAGTATTTAACAAAATCCAACATCCACTCATGATAAAAATTCTCCTCCTTGGAGAAGTCCAACCAAGAGAAGGGGAGTTCTCAAGAGAGGAGGGTTAGAGGCTAGGGCTTACTAAATTCCTGCAGATGTGTTTTTTTGACCCAGGCAGTTGCAGGCACACAGGAATCTTCCTCCCCATCTTAAAGCAAAACCCCACTTTGCCTAGTGGTCAACAGCACAAGCATCTGTGGGTTTGGAAGAGTTCAGAGCAGTTCTGACTTCTGGCAGCTATCACAGGATAGTCCTGTGTACTTGCTTCAGATTCAAAACCACCAAAATCCTCGCAGGTAATCGTCAGCTTGATGCATTTCAGGTCTGCACGCAGCTGGGCGGGGGAGAGGGGAAGGCAGTGGGCGGGGCCTGCCTCGGCAGCCCTGCTGGGACTTCTGGCAGAGTGTGCTTTGGCGGCTACCCCTGGTGCTGGGTTTGAGGAAGGAGTTAAGTGAAGGACTGCAGGGGACACGTGTGTTTGGTCAGGGTGAACATACCATTCCCCTGAAGACCCAAGCCAGCCTTGAGTGCCCAAGGTCGGCCTCTTCAACCGCAGGACTTCCTCATGGGGCCTTCTAGGGAAATGCTCTGACACGGATGGAGCGTGCAGACGCTCATCAGCGCCGCTCTTCCGGGGCAGCCAGGCCCGAGGCGGATGAGCAGGAGGAGACCCGGAGGAGCAGCCCCTGAAGAGCAAGGTTTGTGCTTTTCTTTGGTTGGTGTCCCCAAGGGTCTACTGCTGCTGCAATGGTGACTCTACCCAGAGAGTAAGGATTGAAGGGTTATCGGTTTAGGGACATGGTCTCCTCGTTGCTTCTTGTGAATCAAGGAGACACCAGGACATTGATTTACACAAGTAAAGTTGTTTTTGGCAAACAGGTTGCATCCCTGAGTGCAGAGACAGGTGGTTCTCTTAGGCTGTGGGCAGGTGTTTGTTGAATGGGGGGGTTAGAATAAGCGGTGCCATGCAGGACACGGCCTACAGCACATACAGTACGATATGCTGTTCAGGCAAAGGCTCATGCCGGTAGCCCGCGTTCACTGTGCATCTCTATAAAACGGTGCTTCCCAGTGTTGGACTCAGCTGGGCCACAATTCAGACCAACTACATCAGAATCTCCGGAGGAGAGGCCCCAGCCTCACTCACTTTTAAAGCTCCCCAGGTGATTTCGATATACAGCCAGGGCCGGGAATCACTGCTTTCAAAGAACACCAATCAGAGCTGTAAGGATTTGCTACCTCTTCTCAGCTGGGGAAACTGCACATTCTGTCTGGTTCGCATACGGCACAAAGCTTCATTTGAAGAGTGTAGTGTCCTCAACATCCTTCTTGCGCCTGAGTGGAGCATGGAATTGGGTTTGAGCTGGGTTCTGGTTTGGGTTGCACTGATTCCACCTCAGCCCCAGAGATGGGTCCTGACTGGTCTGAGCCCATTGGGGTAATGCCAGCTCTCAGTGACTTACCCAATAGCTTCAGACTAAGCCCGTCGGCTATCTGATGGTTCAGGAATGGTCCAGGTGGCTCAGAGTTCAAGATCTTACTCAACACTGGAGGAGGGGAAATCTCCTCACAGGGCAGGTAAATGGGGTCATCCTACAAATTCCCAGGTGCCTGACTAGGATGAAGGTGCCCGACTAGGACGAAGGTGCCCCTGTGGGTGGCGGGGTGGAGAGACAGAGAACCTGAGTCCTTGCCAACATCACCAAGCAGGTTACCTTCCCCAGGCACAGCCAGCTGCCCCAGTCCTCTTTATTAAGCCCAGTCTGAGCTGGATGTCCCGTAACCTGCCAGTTAGAGTCTTAATATAAAAGGGGCCTGAGGTCAGGTAAAGCAAGTGAGGTAATCACTGCTAAAGGAAGCAAAGACTTCCCCAGAGGCACCCAGGGCCAGGCCCACACTGGGTTTGGAGCCCAGCCCTTGACTCCTAGTTCAGGGCCACCCGGCATGCAAGAGGTAACAGGAGTCACAGCAAGATAAGGCTCATCTGATTCTTTCAGCCTTCTTGGGCCAAGGATGAGTCTAATTTTGGTGCTAGTGTATCCTTGATCTCACTTTGGTTTTCCTTTTTAACAGAGAAAAGTCTCGGCCTCATAGCCTGTAGCACACAATAGGTAGCAAAAACGTAATTTGTTTTGTCTTATATTTTCTTTCATGGTCATCTTCATTAATGGCAAATTATGCTGGCGTTCCTTTTTTATGGTGATATAGTTTTCCTTTATTTACAAGGGGGAGTTGAAACATACTGAGAACATAAAGCAGTTGTTAGGCAGATGCGGCAGAAATGACGACGGTAGTGTGAACGGGTGTAGTTTGGGAAACGCTGAGCCCGGGACGGTGCAACGTGTTGGTTTAGAGACTGGGGCTCATACCTTTTCATTCGGAGCAGAGGCCTTTCTGCTGAGGCTGGTCTTTACTCAAGGCCAAGGCTGCATGTGTGGTTGGAAATACCAGTGGCCGTGGACTCGGGTCCTTGTCAGCATCTTCCCCTTTGCCAGCTAAATCTTGGGACAAGTTAGGTTTTCCGAGCCTGAATTCACGTCAGCACCTGAAACCTGGAGCTAATACTCCCTTTGCACGATTTTGCGGGGAGGGGCAGGGGAAGGAAGGACTGGGCAGGACTGTTTTGAGGACTCAAATATTTTAAGATTCTAGTGCCCTACAACCAGTCCCAGGAACTACACACCAGTGATGCTCTGAAAATACTCGTTGAGTAGCTATGTGTTCATGATGTGCCCTGAACTTTGGCCATTTTTAGGAACAATGTCACCCTCCTAGAAAGGTGTCGTTGAGCCCCTTGCCTGGAGGCCCCTCCTTGGAGGAAAGGGTTGTTTGAGCTTCTCCCGGGGATGCCGATCCGGCTTTGCCGACCAACCGAGCGGCAACGAGCAAGTCACGCCACTGTCTCCCCCTCTGCATCTCCAAGCAGGATCTTTACCTTTGATTCCTAGACTCGCAGATGGCTGCTGCACACAGAGCTGTCACATTCTGCCGCAGTCTCGATGGCAGCCAATACAGCGCCGTGTCAAGTACGTTGGAAAAGGCCTTTTACTTTCAGCTGCTGCTTCAGCTCCCCAAAGACACCCAGTGTGCGTGTTAGGTTATCCATTGTGCTTCCTTCATAGTAATGACATTAAGAAAGGTACATAATAGTAAAATAAGGATTTTTATTGCAAAAACCAGTTTAGGTTTAAATGGTCTTACACCTTAAGGCCAGATGGTGTCCTGGGTGGGGGTGGGGGGTTGCATTACAGACGCACATACATCGTATTCTGAAAAACACTCATGAGTTGCAACCAAACTCGTTAAATAGCGTGGAAGATTCTGCCCTGTGTTCCAGAGCGTCTGTCCTGGAAATGAAATGACTAGGGCCCTTTCTTCCCATGTCCCTGCCCCTTGATTGGAGCACTGTGAAATCAAGACTTAAGGATTTTCAGGGGGTGATTTTGACTATATGCAACTTTCACCTTTCAAACACAATCCCACCTAAGTTGCAGCTCAGCCCCACTACATTTGTTATATTGAATGTTCCAAGTCATTATTTAAAGTGGGGCAAGTGGGTAGGAATTAGCAGGACCCAAAGAATTACCTTTGGTGACCTTCCTTCGGTGCAAGTCTGGATCTAATTTCAAGCCCACCTTCCAACACTTGTTGGGAGAAATGCCTTATTTTCAAACTTGACTGTCAAGAGTTTGTCTCAGCTGAGATGGCTTTCGCCTACACTATCTCCTGATAACTGGTTATGTTGGAATGCTGTTTCAGAATGGTGGAAGCAGCCTCATTTAAAAAGTCTCCAGTCTTCTGGAAGTTTCTAAGTTTGAGATGTTCCTGCATGACACCTTGGTGGAAACAGGCGCGCAACTGGTGGCAAGTCTGCAGGCAGCAGGGAGATAGATGGGTTCACAATGGGCAGAAAAAAAACATTGCCTGACATAAGGCTCTGCAAAATCTGTACATTATGTCCTACTTTTGTTAAGAGATTCTCTGTCAGGGCAGCTAAGTAGCTCTCAAACTTTAGGGCCATAGGATCATAATTTTTGGGCCCCATGTCCAGGGTTCAGTGCTGGTATTCTGAAGCCGAGGTAGAGGAACCATTCCTCTGCATGGCTGCGCTGACCCGTGAGGAGCAGGTTTAATCACTGCTGGTGAAGGGTTTCAGAAGGGGAGCCCCCCCGTCTTTAATAGATCCAGTCTACAAATCTGCTCACTTCTGAAATGGCCATCTTTACACACGGGCAGGCATGAGGATCAAACACACACACGACTACAGGGCGGTAAGAGGGGGAGATCCTTTTCTGCTTGGATCTTAAAGAGGGGACAAAGCTGTTTGACAGCGTTCCCCCTGCAGTGCTCAATGACAAGGAACCAAAGACGGCCTGTCAGAGTGCTATGTGCTGAAATGAGAAACCACAGCCCTGGCCAGCCTGACTCTGGAACTCATTGTCACAAGAAAATCTTAAGGGCAAAAAAGAAAATTTCTCTACATTAAGTCATTAGGTTTTCCCTTGTTAGAATGAAAATCTACAGAATGTTCATCCTACAAGTTACAGGCATTCTCTAATTAGGAGGTGGCAGATTGCCAAAGACTTAAATGATCTCTGGATTATTCCAAAAACAAACAGTAGCAACAACATTCTTTTAAAATGGCTTTTATTGAGACACTTTTAGGGATTCTGCAACATTTCCAGTTGGGAAGCTTTTATTATTTCCAATTCTTTTAGGAACTATACCCTTTTTTCTGAATGCCAAAAAGGCACTCTCTCCCGCCTTAGTGAGGAAGCACACTTATCTGTCTCCACGCCAGTGTCCAACCAGGACCCCAAACCCCTTGCTATTCTAGACAAGTCTCAGTCCTCCACGTGAACTCAGAAACTCGGGCTCTGCTATTCCCGTTAATTAGGCAGAGTAATTTCCAAACAAATGTGCGATGGCTTAAATTCAGCTGGTATGTCTGATTTGGTAATCGGTAGCATCTTAATTTGGGGATATCCTGTCCTAAATTTTGGCTGGTGCATGTAGAATTTATAATCTACCTATACAACAGATTTAAAATAGCTCCATGCCATCGCCAAATACCCTAAAGATTTTTAAAAAGCACAGCATTTTAGGGAGAGGTAGATCAAATCTCTTCTCTGGTAACAACAGCATTAACAAGAGTCTTTTTTGGAGTTATGGAAATCAGCCACTTCAGAGTTCTTAGGTTAGGCCAATGTCCCTCAGAGGTGGCGAACCTCTGCACGGACTGGAGCAGCCCATCATTGCTGTAACTCCTGAAAATATTGGCCCAATTCTGCCTCCTGTAACTTTCCACTTTTTAGTACGATTTGCTCTTGGGAATCTATGCACAGTAAAAATACCAACTTCTTCTATCTTGACAGCCTTCCAAATGCGTTTCCCTTAATAGCAAGATGGTTAAAGGAGTTATAACAGAGGCACAGTAGTTGCCTCTTTACTACAATTGTTCCTATTATAGTGAAAACTACATTTACTTCATTTAGAAGAAAAAACACCAGGGCATTAAGATTCTGCTTGCAAATTAATGCCAATTTATGTTTACATCCTTTTATCATTGAGACATTTACATATATATGCAGGCTGTGCTCCTTAACAAAAGGGGAACTGAAAAATCCCAAGGATGTTTTATTTTTGCAGTTAAAAGGAAAAAAAAAAAACCCACAAAACTGAATGATTTTGTAACAGGTGCCATGAGAGAAAGCATTCTTTATATGCAAATGGCAGATCTTGGTTTTCCACAAGTTTCTTCTGTGACCGTGGCTTCCATCTCTGGTAAAAGAGAGTTATGGCATTAAATGGCACAAGACACAATGGACACAGGACTGCCATGTGTAATAAAGCAAATATTTACATTAAGCACAATACAGCAATTTATTTAGATGCTTAAAATGAATACAAAGGGAAATAAAGATCACAAAATTATACATACTACAACAGTGTGTCATATATTAGATGGTATAAATGAATACACCAGAGTGGTGTTTAACTAAAGAGAAAACTAAATATCCAAAAGGCAGCACTCATTGGTTTGCTGCTTCAACACAACACACTTTTATACAGATCTAAAAGGTGTCAAAATTAGTAGTTGCAAAGTCAGTTCTTGCATGTGATTTTTACCTTAAAAGATTTCAGAAAACGGATCTGAAATACCAGTTTTTGACAGCTGAAATATCAAGGATTTTCAGAACAAGAAAAATTCTATAATACAAGAGAGTCCAGATATATATCTTATGTGGCTGGCCTCTGTTGCAAGATTGTACAAGGTTATGTGCAAAAACTAAGTCTGTCCAAAAGTCCTTACTAGCGTAGTTTCAAGCTTTTGCTAGGTAAACTAGATATAGCGTTTATTACACAGCAAGGGCAACACTAAAAAAAGAAACAAATCTATGATGGGCACACAATAACAATATCATAAGCATCACTTGAATAGGTCTAAAAGACTGTACAAATATACATTTCAACTATTCAGAATGAATACATGGAAAAAAAATTGATATTCCCAAAGTCTACTATACACATTAGACTGGTAGCTTGTATGTTGGCCCTATACTACCATCTGAATCAGTGTGACGCTTCTCAAGGACACCCAACCAAACATTTTACAGAGGGAAAGAAATGTTGAAAAGGCAGATAAAATAAACCTCTGCTTTTCCTCATGTGCATTCATAAGCCATCGGCTTATTGGTTTTTCACATTTAGTTACTATGTCTGTCAGAGAAGGTTCTGAAGCAAGATCAGCCAATCATGTGTCATAGACTTAGAAATAACCACTGGAACCGCAGCAGCCACATGTCCCACAGCCTGCTGATGAGTACTCACAAGGCAGTACCAGTTAGAAGACAGCTTTGCAGTCATACTGAACGGAGAACAGAGCTCCAGGCTGTAGCATGTCTCTAATGCCAGGGAGCCCAGCACTTACGCCTGCTGGCTGCTCAGTTTAACCCCGGCTAAGCTGCCATGCATCGGCTCAGCTACACCGTCAGTCATGTTGTCAAACTGCTCTCCGTCCTCACTGTCAATTGTGCTATTCTGCCACTCAATTTGGGGGTTAGATAAGCGCTCATCATTCTCAGATGCATTCTTCCACTGTGACTGGTCCTTGGACCAAAATCCTTCAACTTTTCCATAGGAACTATTCTTCCATTTCAACTGCTCTCTGTCACTTTGCATGGTAGCCTTTTTTTTGGCAGCTGGCTTACTGCTCCTTGCATCTTCACTCTGAGAAGACTCGTCAGACCAGGTTCCTGGTTTCATTTCACATGTATTGTCCTCAAAGTCCGATGCTTGCTGGGAACCAGGCCCACTCTCAGATGGAGAAGCACCATCTTTCCACTCAACAACATCATCTTGCTCAACCTCACTGTCAGAAGCATCATGCATTAGTTTGGCTGGTTCCTCAGTCAAATGAACAGTTTCATACTTTGAACCATCCTCCTCTTTTTGGTCTAGCTTTTCCTCAGATTCTAAAGCATCCTCAGGAGTTACCTTTGGGACGTGTTCCTCTGGATCATCAGGGATTTTAGGCTCAACTTCAAAAACGGGGTCAAAAGGGCTACCACTTCCATTGGATTCTTCTTCCAAATGTTCAAAACTGTCTGAAGAACTATCATCTTCCTTCCCAAGGTTGAGCTTTTTGTCAGCAGTCTTACTAGCATTAACTCTGGAATTCTTCTCATCATGATTTTCAAACAGCCACTCAGCATCAAAATCCATCTCATGCTTGACTTTATTTAATTCTTTCATGTTAAAGCCCAGCAACACACCAGGCTTGTACTTTTCACAATCGCGGACACACTTCTTCCTTTTGTTACTAAAATGGGAAGCAATGTCACTCTTCCACAACCACAAACTGGCCGCTAACTTCTCAATTTCTCTCCTGGTGGGATAGGGCTGTTTGTTGAAATACTTTGTTAGAAAGCTTTTCCTGGCCTCATAGGAATCATCTTCATGACCCTTGGGGTCTAAAGCTAAAACAACAGGTTCTTCAGGCTTCTCTTCAAAGAAGCTGGGTGAATCACTATCATCATCTAACTTTCGCTTTTTCAGTAAGGGAAATTCCATTTGCTCGTAAGTGCGCTTCACAGGTGCCAGGCCTGGAGACTGATTAAGCCGAGAGGGTGCATTTGTCTTATCCTGGCCGTTTTGGGTCTTTCCAACACCCCTGCAGTGAACTAGATGCAGAGTGATAGTCGAGGCGGTCATGTTGCTGGTGTACACACCAAGGCAATGGATGCATTTGTAGGTGAGCTTTTTCTCAACTGGATGAACTGTCTGAATAACCTGGTGTCTCTCTCGTAAGTGATGTGCAAGTGCATCAGATATGGGTCCTTTTAGGATTGAAAAGCAAAGAGGGCAAAGGGTTTTCCCAACATCTTTTTTATAGGGCACTGCAGCTTGAGGTGAACTTTTAACAGGGATATCTGCCTTTTCCTGAACTTTTGGCTGTGGCTTTGGAGGAACTGGAGGATTGTTTTGGGCATGGTAAGCAACAGATTCAGCTGGGGCATCCCTCAGGTTGTATGTGGTCACCAGCAGATGGATGTTAGTGTGACTACCCTGCTGCAATGTCAAATCAAAACTCAAAGTGGAATCCGTTTTAGGTCCCATCTCTTCATCAATGTGAACCATCCGCATGTGTGCAGCCATCTTTTCCACATCGTTGAAAGTTGAACGGCAATATGGACAAGACAGACCATGAATTAGCATATGGTTGAGCAGCGTATCTGTGGGCAAATAGCGATTACAGTAAAGGCATTTGCTAGTAAAATTGTGTATCTTCATAATGTAGTTGGCTACTGCTGGGACTTTCTCAGCTTTATGTTCTTTTTCGAAGTGCACACTATAGACATTTTCAGGAAAAAGCTCATTACAGATGGTACATATTTTCCACTTCTGAGTTGAGGAAGTGTTGGCTGGGGGTGGGCCTGTGGCAGCTGCAGGAGGTTTAGAACTGGACTGACCTAACACTCTGGATGCCTGTGACTGGGAGAGGGAAGGAGATTTTAACTGGCCTGATGAGAGAGAGGAAGCATTAGCAGACTGCAGGGAGTATCGTGCTGGAGCCTGGGACCTCTGCTCTGACCCAAGCCCATAAGATCTTCCATTTCCACTCGGAAGTAACTGCTTCACAGACTGAGATTGTTGAGGGATGGAAACTGGTGCGTTGCCACCTAGACTCAATCTCATCGACTGACCAACACCATAACCCTGGCCTACAGATTTGACCCCGTAGTTGTTCTGCTGTAGGTGAACATTGGACATCATGTTGACTCCTGTAGAATTTAAGTTAGGCTTTGGTATTGACAGTCGATTCACCATCTGCTGTGATGGTAAAGACCGGACGTTTCCAGAAGCAAGGGAACTAATTCTTGGTGGGAGTCCCATACCCTTCTTCTCTTGAGGTTTGGGAGCAATTAGCATCAAAGGTTTGGACCGGGGAACCACCACATTTGTGTGCCCAATCATGGCAGTGACCTGATAGCCTATGCGTTCATGGTCTTCAATGACATGTTGTACCAAAGCTTCATAGGACTTTGGCATGAAAAGGCATCGCTTGCAGTGAATACTACTCTCTTCCCGGGCATTTGAGCCTAAGGGGACTGCCCCATTGAGTGATTTTTCTCCTGCCTTTGCTATGTAAGGTGCTGCCACATGCTGAAAATGTTCCCTGTAAATGTGCTTCCTAACTATTTCATAAAGAGGATCTCGGTAAGTGCACTTCTTACAGTAATAAACAGCTTGCTCTACACTGTCAGCCTGCTTAGGTTTAAGGCCATCATTTTTGTTTTTATCTTTGAAAGTGCTGAGGCTGCTACTTGGTGCGCTGGCGTTTGGAGCATGAAATATTTTAATGTGTGTTTCCAAAGTCTTTTTGTCTGCATTGAAGGTACAGTAGGGGCAATTAAGGAGAATCCTATTTTCAAAGTCTTCACTATGGACATTCCGGAAATGACTTTTGTAGGCAGAGAAAAATTTTGAGGAAAATGGACAAGCGCTGCAGCAAAAAGGTTTTGTCCGATAGTCCTAAAGAAAACACAAAAACTAGAATCAGAATGCCACTTCAGATAGGCAGTTAACAGGTTCTAGGTTTTTCCCCCTCAGAATGTTATTTTTAGAACAGAAACTCTATAATGCGCTGATTTTCAGTATGTCTTTTTCTTCTGTAGAATAACTTTATAAAATACAGAAACTCAAATGAAAAAGCTGTCTTAAAGCAATTATTTTTATTTATGTCCCACAGTGTAAATTAAAAACTCAATGCTAAATTCCTCCTCAATGTTTCGAAAAGACCAGTCACATTTGTTGATTGGTTTTGGCCAAACCAAAGGGCTTGAAGATAAACATTTTACAAGTTACAAATAATAATAATCTACACAAATTATTTGATAGCTTCATGGATCAGGAAGCTACCAAAGGCTTCAGATTTACTATGTGCAGTCATGTGCCCCTTAACAACGGGGATATGTTCTGAGAAAAGTATTTTTAAGTGAGTCTGTCATTGTGTCAACATTACAAAGCATGCTTACACAAACCTAGATGGTACAGCTCACTAGATACCTAGGCTATATGGTATATCACTCCTAGGCCACAAATCTGAACAGCATATGTGACTGTACTGTAGACAATGGTAGCACAGTGGTATCTGTCTCTAAACACAACTAAACACAGAAGTTACAGTAAAAATATGGTATGAAAGATTTAAAAAAATGGTACACCTGTGTAGGGCACTTACCATGAATGGAGCTTGCAGGACTGGAAGTTGCTCTGGGTGGGTCTGAGTGTGTAGTGAGTAAATGCGAAAGCCTACGACATTACTGTACACTACTATAGCTTCTAAACACTGTACATTTAGGCTACCCTAGATTAATTAGCTTAATATAACTTTATAAACATTTCAATTTTTAACTCATAAGAACACTTAGCTTAAAACACACACATTGTAAAACCAGGCAAAAGTATTTTTTTATCTTTATATATGGTATGTTCTGTAAGTTTTTTCCTCTTTTTAAATTTTTCTTACTTTTTAACCTTTTTTGTGAAAAATTAAGACACAAACACATACATTAGCCTAGGCCTACACAGGGGCAGGATCATCAACATCACAGTCTTCCACCTTCACATCTTACTCCATCATAAGGTCTTTACGAGAAATAACATGCATGAAGCCATTGCCTCCTATAACAACGATGCCTTCTTCTGGAATACCTCCTGAAGGACCTGACGCTCTCCTTGAGAAGGTGTCACTTTTCCCAGAAATGTATCTATGGTAGTTTACCTGGATTTTGTTTGTTTGTTTGTTTTTAAATCATAGATTTGCTTATAAGGAGATAATGCACCATGAACATTATTCTCTACCTTTTGGTGTTGCGGTCCATGTTTTCAAACTTTTTAAAGAGTTTGCTGAGGTCTGCAAAAGCTTCTGCTAAACCCTTCACCGTGAATTTTCTTGAGGGTTCTTCTTTTCCTGAAGTTTCCTTTTCTCTTGCCTCTTCTTCACCTATGCATTCCTGTTCCACTTCCAACAACTCCTCATCAGTCAATTCCTCAGGAACTACCTCCACCTCTAGGAGATCCTCGATGCCATCCTCATCCACACCCAGGTTTAAGTTGTACGCCATCTCAACTACAGCCTTGTTCATTTTTGCAACCTTCTTATCCTTGGCAAATCCTTTGAACTCATGGCTAAACCTCCTGAGTGTCTTCTTCCAGCTGTCAGCCATCACCCCAAGCCCAAGCAGAGTTCTGGATGCAGTGATGGATGCTGTAATCCTTCCAGGACTGCATCAGTGCCTTCTCAGTGTCTTTCTCAGTTGTAGCAACAGCCTGGAGATCAGTCATAGGCCTTAAAAAATGCTGTAACTCCTTGATCCACTGGCTGGATCAAAGAGGTGGTGCCTGGAGGGAAAAACACTACTTTGATACTGGGATGAAGATCACTAATAAAAGGAGGATATGCAGGAAAATTTTGAAAAGCAAAATCTTGAAAGGTATGTTACTCTCCAAACAGTACTTCTGCATTTTGCTGGCATAGCAATTCAGGAGGGCATCTTGGAAGAGTAGCTGGGTCATCCATGACTTCTCATTGCTCCTGCAGTACACGGGCAGTGTGTGCTTACTGATATGCTTGAAGGCCCTGGGGTTCTCACTGTGCCAGATCACAAAGGGTTTCAATCTGTAGCCTGCACCATTGCCCCCAAGCAAGAATGTTATCCTGTCCTCAAAAATCTTTGAAACTTGGCACTGATTTGGCCTTCTTATGGATGAAAGTCTTTTTAGGCATCTGTTTCCAGAATAGGAAGGTTTCTTCCCTATTGAAAATTTGCTCTGGCAAGTAATTTTCCTCCACAATCAGCTTATCCAGAGGTTCCAAAAATTCTTCAGCTGCCTTCACATTGGCAGTCACAGACTCACCACTCACTTTCACATTATGTAATGAATAATGATTCTTGAATTGTTTAAACCACCCAGAGCTAGCAGTAAACTCAACATCATAGTACGGTCCAACTTTCTCTTTCAACATCACCAACAAACTTTTTGCTTTGGCTGCAATCATCATGGTGTTGAGAGGGATATGCTTCTGTGTCTGGTCTTCAATCCCGGTCATTAGAAGTTTCTCCATGTCTGATATAAGCCCTTCTCGAATTTTTGTTAGTCTTGTCGCCGTCAATGAAACAGATCCTTTAAAGGGTTCTTGTTCTTCAAGATTGTAGTTATAGTGGAATGGGACATGTCTGCCTGGTGAATAACCATCACTGATTTTCCACCTTCGTAGTCCTTAATCATTTTTAATTTTGTTTCCAGGTCAATCACTTGATGTGCACTCTTTCTGGCAACATTAGCTGTGGATTATGTGCGACTAGGGGCCATGATGAATAAAACAATATGAGATGTATGAGGCTGCTGCCAACATGACACGGCAAGCTACTTTACAGTAAACTTTTTTTTAGAAAAGTAGGAGTACACCCTAATGATAAAAAGTATAGTATAGCAAATACATAAACTGATAATATAATTTTTTATTATCAAGTAGTCAAGCACCAGATAATGTTTTGGTCAAGTATGAACTGCATATACGACAACGGTCCCATAAGATAATGGAGCTGAAAAATTCTTATCAACTAGTATTTACTATACAGTTGACCCTTGAAGAACCCTGATCTGAACTGTGTGGGTCCACTTATACATGGATTTTTTTCCAAAATGAGGATCATTTTCCAAATGAGGATCAAAATTACACTATTCTTGGAATGCAAAAGAAACCTCCTCTATGGAGGGCCAACTTTACGTATACACAGGCTCTGCAGGCTGACTGTGGGACTTGAGTATGCAAGGATTTTGGTATATGCGCAGGTTCTAGAACCAATCCCCCAAGTATATTGTACTTTTTACCATTAGTTCAGCGTATACTTCTACTTACTAAAAAAAAGCTACCTGTAATTATCATAGGAGATCATGGCTTCATGCGTGTTACTGCCCATGGAGACCTAGTGGGATAAGATGTGAAGGTGGAAAACAGTGGTATTGATGATCCTGACCCTGTATAGGCCTAGGCTAATGTGTGTGGTGTCTTGATTTTTGAATGAAAAAGTTTTTTTAAAAAATTAAAAACAGAAAAAAACCTATAGAGCAAGTATATAAAGATAGAAAACATTTTTGTACAGTTGTACAATGTGTTTGTGTTTTAACCTAATGTTATTACAAAAGAGTCAAAAAGTTAAAAATTAAAGTTTATAAAGTTACAGTAAGTTGATTTATTACTGAAAGAAGAAAAATATGTTATAAATTTAGTGTAGTCTAAGTGTACGGTGTTTAGAGGCTGTCGTAGTGTACAGGAATGTCCTAGGCTTTCACATTCACTCAGAGCAACTTCCAGTCCTGCAAGGTCCATTTATGGTAAGTGCCCTATACAGGTGTATCATTTTTTATACTGTACTTCTACTGTTAACTTTTCTATGTTTAGAGACACAAATACCACTGTGTTACCGCTGCCTACAGTATTCAGTAAAATAACATGCTGCTCAGGTTTGCAGCCTAGGAGTGATAGGCTACACAGTACAGCTGCTATACCATAAAGCCTAGGTGTGCATACCATTTAGGATTGTTTAAGCATGCTCTGTGATGTTCATGCAATGACAAAGTCGCTTAACAAGGCTTTTCCCCGACTGTATCTCCATTGTTAAGTGATTCATGACTCTAGTATGTACTGTACATAACTGTATGTATTATACTTTTGTATGACTGGCAGCACAGGTTTTTATAAGCAGGACTACAAACGTGGGTAATATGTTGTGCTACGATGTCGCTAGGCAATAGGAATTTTTCAGCTCCATAATAATCTTATGGGACCACTGTCACATATGTGGTCATTGACCAAATGTCACTGTGTGATCCATGACTATAGGAAAATGTAGGGCCCAGAGTGTTTAGTGTAATTTGACAATTTTATAGAGCTAAAGATATACCTTTTTTACATTTCCCTTATCATAAAAAATTTTCATAGAAAAAGTCAAATATTGATTTTTTTCTCTAATCAAAGTATAGTGTAGATTCAGATTTCATTGCCGATCAAAAAACTACTGATGTGAAAAGCTGGCTTTCTTCTATAAGCCTTGTTCCTTCTCATCCAAGAACAGCTTCAAAAGAGCTAATGAAGTGACAGCTGCTTTAATTCAAATTAACAAGTTAAATAAAAATGTCCTACAGACTTGTGAGGAGTGCACAGTGTTTAAAAGCCAGTAATACACTGTAGGATATACTGATATCAAAGAGTAATTTTCACAACTATGATTGTTAACACATGTGCGGTTGGTCCTTTGATGAAGACAAGTGAACATATGCTTGGCAAGAGACTATCTTTTCTCCCTAGAAACCTACTTTGGTTTGAACCAAAATGAAATACTCTGCTTTTCCTCAAAGTTCAACTCTTTTTTAGTATTAGACTGTGAGGCTTTCAGATTCATAAAACTGAAATAAATGATGTGTCCCACTGGAAAGCTTTCACATTCTAAGACTGCTGATTAATACCTTTCCCCTGGGTACTAATAAGAAAGAAGCACCTCAAATTTCTGAAGTGGAGTTTAAAAGTACTAATACTAATTTCCTGACAAATATGTGCCAACAGATGAATAGATCACTAATGCAAAATTACCATCACTACTGAAATAGGCAATGGTCAAAAACCAAATTAACAATCACTTCTCCCTGAGGAAAAAGAAACACCCACAGCTCCCTCTATCTATAAGACATCTTCATCTATTGATACTTGTTGGCACCAACGACTCTATATATTTAGACAGGGTCTGGCTCTGTTGCCCAGGCTGCAGTGCAGTGGCACCATCACAGCTCCACAGCAGCCTCAAACTCCTGGGCTCAAGCAATTCTCCTACCTCGCCTCTCGAGGAGCTGGACTACAGGTACATGCCACCACACCCGGCTAATTCTTTTTAAATTTTTTGTTGCTGCTCTCAAACTCCTGGCCTCAAGCGATCCTCCTGCTTTGGCCTCCCAAAGCACAGGGATTACAGGTATGAGCCACCACACCTGGCCCTGTTTTTAATGCCAATTTGTAAAAAGTAAGTTTTATCTCTCTGTCACTGCCATCCTACAGGATCACCTACCATGGCTTCCTATAAAGGATGGGTGCCATCCACATAGAGAAAGGAGGAAGCTTAAATGGAAAAGTCTGGCCTTTCTCTCTCTAGATAAAACAAAGACAGCAACACCAACACAGAAAAATGGTAGCTAACTGAATAAACAGAATGTTACGGAACATTTTAGAAATGAGTCAAAGGTCTTTTAGGGGGAATGCTGGTATACAAAGGGCTTCAGAACTTTTAAGTAACAAATTTCCTTTTCCTCTTACACTTGGAGTTTCAGCCCAGTGACAAAAAAGACAATAAATTCTTCTAAGTTTCCCCCATCACTTAGGAAAATATGAAGTATGCAATTTGGACATTCCCCACATTAAGCTGTTACCCACAATCACTATGAAAAGCCTAGAGCTGAAAAGGGAATGTGCCAAGGATACTGCCATTTGGGGAAGTCTCCTGTGCCACTTACCTGGTTTTTTGTAAGTGAAGGGTCCCACAGTCCTACATCCTCCCATGTAGTGTTTTTCAAATAAAAGTCGTTAGGTTCAAACTGTTTAAAATCCTAGAAGACAGTGAAAGAAGTTTACAAAAACATAGTGGTTTCAACTGTAGCCCAAACTTACATATAAATCTTACCTCTTAACTGGGGTTGGGGAGAGGCACAGGAAAACCAACTCCATCAAGAACTAAACTAGGAGTGATAAAAGGCATACGGAAGCTGCACTGAACGTTTTATATGAACCAAACGTTCTCTTAATGGTCAGCTAGGTTTCTAAGGAAACCGCTGGATGTTCTAATTAAGTAAAAAATCCAGCCACACACTAATACCAATAGAGTACTGTAACTCATCAGTTATATTTAATAGTATTGGAATGGAGTCTAAAATAGCAATGTTTGCTTGCAGCACTGCAGATGTGATATTTTGGTTCTGTGCAAGAAAAAAAAGATTTTTGGAAGGGAGGGGCGGGAGATTGGATGGGGAAGAAAACTCAGGATTTTTGAACCCAAAAGGAAGAAAGCTACTCAAAGAAATTAAGTAGTATGATGCTAAATTTATACTTTTATGTAAAAATGTAATGGCCTGCAACCCCCTACTCCCTGACCAGATTAGGAAGATATGAAGTCTTAGGGTAAATTTCCCCTTGTTCCTAAGAGGTTCACATTTCAGAGTGAAAATTCAAGTACATATAAATAATGGGAAGAACAAATCAAATGCAAGATAGAAAAGGTACTTTAATGTTTGCGTTATTTCTGTGAAGATGATCCCACTGAGTGCTAAGTGAATGGACCGTTTCATCTGGGCAGATTTACCTGAACCTGTGAGGTTGGAGAAGGGCTAATCCCAAACTGGGGACAACATAACTAGAGAAGCCCACTTTTGAGAAGCTTCAGTCCCCATTATCCCCCTGTATTATTAGTGGGATTCAGGAAAAGAAAACCTGTTGCATGAAGGAATCTGCTTCTTTACTTTCAACCCCATTCAAACATTTACTGAGCACGCATTATGTGCCAAGCACTATGCTAGGTGCTGGGGATAAATGGATGAACAAGGTAGCTTTGGTCCCTAGCCAGCTGGAACAAAAAGGTTAGTGAGGGTAACAGCTTTCAACATTTCTTTCAACTAGAGGCTTTGACCAACTAACCATAAGACCTGGAGCAGTGAGATCTGGAAAAGGAGGAGACCATGGCACTCGCTGTCCCACAGGACTGTTGTAAAACTCACAGAATAAAATGGCTTGAAAAATAGTTTATAAAGTCCAAACTGTTATACAAGGGGAAGATAGTAGTCTATGATGTGTCAAAAGGGCCAAGAAATGCTCAAATCCTAACGAAAAAGACAACAAGCACCCAAACAACCATGCCTCAATGATTAGAAGGCCAACCGGAACATTCAGGCATATCAGAATGAGAACAGGCTCTGGAGTACTACAGACGTTGCCACTTCCTTGAAGGCTCTGAGGTCGGACCTATTTCTTTACTTGTTCTTCATTTGTATACTGGAAATAAGAATTCCCATATTCCCCTAAGGTTGTTTTAAGGATTAAATTTGCAGACAATTTTAAAGCACCCAGTACAATGTCCGACATGCTTAAGTCCTCAATAGTAGCTGCTTCTGCTTCAGGATGCAAAGATGAAAAAGCCCATTTTAGGGAGAAGGGAACAAGTTATGCTAATTGAGAACGCTTTGGCGAAGCTACTGTTGTGGTTAAAATTCAGGAATCACATTTAAGAATTAACCATCCTGGCCACTGATATGAAGTAATGGATCAGAAGCTGAGTCATGTTAAAATTAAAAAATGACATGCTACTTACTTCTATATGTTCTTTACAGTATTCCAACCCAATGTCACTAAGTATTTTTTTCACAGTTTTCCGGGCTTTTCTTAAACTGCCAAGATTGTTGACAGGAAGTTGGAACATAGTTTCTATTGGAAAAAAAAATTTAAGTCAAAGTCAAAACACGTACAACTTGTAATATTTACTAATTCCACTGATGACAGGATCACAAACCCTGGCCCCATCTTACAAAAAAGGTACATAGGTATCCTTTAATCTAGTATATTTTGATTTCTTTTTTTGGTATGTTTTATTTTCTTCTATTCATTGTCAAAGTCCTTCTCATCTAGTGTATTTTAAATACTTAAAAGCAAGCAGGCAAAATAAGTGCTCTCTGATCTTTTCTATTTTTTAAACAGGACATTTTATGTTGTTGACTATGAGTCCAATCAGGCACAATTTTGATTAGACTTTAAAAAACCAGTTCAGCAATGAACTTAAAGTTGAGAATTAGGGAAATAATCAATCAGTTATTTTCAAATCAAGTGTGAGCACTTTTCTCCTTGTGATGTTGAACCTCTGAAAATAGAAAAATGCTTACCACCTCAGCATCATTACCACTTAACAATTTTGAGTGCCAGGGAAGAGAGATTTTTGTTGAATGGGAACTGTCCCGCCCGCTGCTATGGTATTCTTAATGAAACGTCCTTTAAAAGTTTCTGTACATCTCCCCAGACTAAAGACACTAATGGTTGTGTGACTTGCCCGCCCCCACCTTCAAGCCAGCAACACACCTGGATAAAAGCACTCACTTATAACATGAAGTGAATGCTGAGATGGAGGGAAACTGGGCACTCAGCATTGTTAACTATTACAAACTTCAGAGGGGAATCTTTTTTTTTTTTTAATTATAGAGACAGGTCTTACACCGTCAACCAGGGTAAGGTGCAGTAGCACGATCACAGCTCACTGCAACCATCAACTCCCGAGCTCAACTGATCCTCCTGCCTCAGGCTCCTGAGTGGCTGGGACTACACGCATGTGCTACCACGCCTGGCTAATTTTTCTTATTTTTTGTAGAAAAGGGATCTCTCTATGTTGTTCAGGCTGGTCTCGAACTCCTGGCCTCCAGCACTCCTTTTAAAAAACAAAAAGTCTGTATGTGTGTAAGGGAAATAAAAAATTATTTAAATGATCTAATACATTAAGTTAGAAAGTTACTTCAACTTTCCCAAGTTCATTAAAAACAGAGCTTTGTGTTTAATAAGAAAATAAAATTAGTAAACCGTGGGCAGTTGAGAATTTGTACAACTTTCAATGGGATCATAAAGGCTTTCTACAAAAGCATTTACCTATATGGTAAAAATTTATCAATTTAATAATCCAAATCCAAAAACAATTTTGCAAGATATAAAGTAGTTCTAAAACCAAAACCGGCAAAAACAAAAGCCAAAGCACCAGGAATTAAAATTTAATATATGCAAATCTGGTTTTCTAATTAATAAAGGCTGTTACTCCATACCAGCACCATGTGTAAGCTGCAAGTTAACTAATCCAAATGTAATAAAAATCACACTGCCTCACTTAATATTCTAATCCAAAATCAATGTCAACTATGAGAAATGAAAAAGTGAAACCTACCAAATCAAACAATAACTTCTAGAAATTCTGAATCTGGATGTTACCAGAACTTTGAAGTCTCAAAAGATCCTACATGAAGTATGAAAGTTTAACTGGGGCCAAAAGAGAAAAGCATGTCATTGAAAAACACTGCTCAGCCATATGATATTCAAGACGGAACTGCTGTAGGCTATAAAGTGGTGACTATGTTGTGTCCTGCCTTCTCTGGGCCATGCTAATAACATGCATGTTGTGAAGCCAAATGCAGACTTAGAAGTCACTTCTGATACAAATCAATATGCATTTAAGGCCATGTCAATTATTTTTCATGAACATTTTATGGCAAGATTGTTTTAAAACCATCTTTTAAACTGGTGGCTTAAAATCAGAAAATTCTTTATCAGTTGCTTAGTCAAACAATTTTCACAAACCAGGTCTTTTAGAGAACCACCTGCTAGAAAAATACTTCACAAAGACAGAAGAATGGCACAGGCTAATTCTAAAGAGACCAGGTATCAAAACGGATGCCCACAGATACCCAAGTCTGGCAAGAGACATCTTATTTCTCTATTCGTTTCATAAACTCTCTGTGGGCCAAAATTCAGTTCTTTGGGAACTTCCTGAGATAATTTTGCTTCCCTTCAGAAGCAGAGACATGCCCAGAAGCCGGCCATTATCGGTCTTTCTGACTCCTGAATGAGCAGCTAAACAATCTCAGCAAAAAACAGACACAAAGACTGGGAAATGCAGCCACCACTGAGGCCATCAAGTCCATAGAAAACATACAAAGGTGTCAAACTGCAGCTGGGGGAAAGGAAAACCCATTCTCCTAAGTGACTACTCACAGCTAACACAGTCCTTTTAAGGCATCCAGATGAAGCACCTCACTGCCTGGTAGGTACCCAGTTGCTCCACCCATAGTTCTGAAAAAGTGAGTATGCTCATTAGGGAGTTCAGTTGTAAGAAACTTAAAATTCATAAAAGTCAGTCTCAGGTTTACTTATTTTGACTGAATTTAAAAGAAACGCAATAGTGCCACTGCTTAATGGGAAATGCTGTACCTAAAAATGGTTTTTTGTTCTATGCTTATCAACTAGGAGGAACCTATTTCAATGTTTACACTGAAAGATGTAGAATGTTTTGAGTTAAGAGTATAACTACCTTCATAAGCAGATTTCTGATTTCTAATAATACTGGGAGTTCCATAACCTGTCCCTTTCACCAGATAGGAGGTACCTTCCATGTATTTGTTTTTAGAGGCCATTTCTAAGATTTTGTCTATCTGGAGCTTGAATAACATGTGGTGGCAGGTTCTGACTCTCCTTTTCAACATCACTGTCATATGTGTTAGCAAACTCGAAATCATTTACAAAGATTATCCTGGTTTTTTTGCTTTAAATACTTTTAAAAGTTGATAAGCAAAACACAGAGTACAGGAATATAAGCAAAGGAGGCCTCCCTCCAACTCCTATCCTCCAGCCATGCAGCTCCCCTGCCCAGAAGCAGCCACTGTTACCATTTCTTGTATACACTTCTTGAGCTTTTCTCAAGAAGAAAAGTGTTTTTCAAGGCAAATAATTCCTTGAGAGAAAGTCTCCATCAAACTCTACCAACCAGCCAATGCTACAATTATCACAGGCAAGAACTCAAGGACCCTGTTTTTCTTTCAGCCTACAGCTTGCTGTTAAGAAATGTAAATTCAAATCAACAGCTGGTTAGGGAGGTTCATTAATGTTATCTATTTGGTTCTCATTAAAAACCTTTACAAGAATTACTCCAGGCATCCTTTCCCACCCTCAAAACCCCTCTAAATTAGAAATCTGGACAAGGGGCCCATACTTAACTGACTGAGGGATGGGAACAGAATAAGTAAGAAATTGTCTCTGCCCAAGATTAAGGGCTCTCTCCTCACTTTTGAAAGCAAAGAGAGCTAAAAATAAAATACGTACAATCTTTTCTCTTAGGGAGGACGATGCCAGCAATTGTTCTGGAGCTGGGCTTACCTTCTCCCCAGACTTGCCCCTTGGGAGTTGATCCTTTCTCTTTAGCCTCCTTGATTATCAGGATGGCTCTTTTTTTTTTTTTTTTTTTTTTTACCAGATCAGCATCATTATTCTAATACCAAGGAGAGCTCCTTTCAGCCAATTCTTTCAGCTCATGGCATACAAAAAGGGGAAAATATCCAATTTAATGGAAGCATACCATTGTTCATCTGTTCATCAATCATTCTGGGAAGGCCTACACTTTATCAGCCACTGTGTTAAGACATAGAGATGAATAAGACACAGTTCTTTCCCCTTGCTTCTATTGGTCTGGGCCTGGAGCACACACAGCAGACCCTCACAGTCAGCAGGGTTTAATTTAACCTCCTTTTGGAAACCCTGCACGCCCCACACCACAAATGATGTGCTGTCAGTTAGGAGGTCCCTCCTCCATTACAGCTGAGTGTACATGACTCAGGCTGACCCATACTATTTCATCTCTGTAGGTACTCATCAGCAGAGTTGGACATGTGCCCCAAACAGGGCTGACAGTGATGCTGAAAAGGAGGGTCAGAACCTGCCACCACATGAAGAAAGCAGAGGGACATAAAGACTCCTACTGATATCCTCTGATATCATTTAAGGTCTTCAATCCAGAGGTGCTTGAAGGACAGCACCAGCACCTCTGCCTTTTCAGATGCATGAGCAAACACATTATCATTTCTGCTTAAGCTTTGTTTCATGTTACTCGCAACCGAAAGTCTTGGCAGACCCCTTGGGCAGTGGGACATAGAAGAGGAAGTGAAACATTAAGAGGGAAGATGGGGTATTTTATGCAAAATAATTATTATACTTGTGAATTGGGTCTAGCAGGAAGAATAAGTTTCTAAGAAAATGTAGTAATTCCAAAAAAAATTCTTTGGCCCTTGGTTTCACTATGTAAAAACGAAAACACTATATGGAAAGAGTCACTTTCTAAATTCTAAAACAACCTGGGGGAAAGCTCAATGACCTATTAATAATAGAGTAAACATTTGGAAGTATTTTATTTATTCCTGAAAGTAGCTTTTTGGTAAGCACATGCCATCTGATGAACTACACATAATTGTTCAATATCTGAGAATGATTTAAATTCAGTGTTGAATTAGCCACACTCCTTCCTATCAATCTTTGCAAATTATACCCACATCTACTGATTAGGGCCCAAAGTTTTTTTACTAATTCAGGCCAAACTCATTCTCATGTGCTTTCTCAGAAAGCAAGAGTCAGATGGCTGGAATGAAAATCTGAGACTCATCTAGGCCCTAGGCTACAGAGGAATTAAAACCATATAAATAATATATATATCTGATACTCTCTCCCTCCCAACCTCAAAAGCAAAAACACTTCTTTAATCCAACCGCCAAGAGAGTAAACAAAGGCAGAGAGAACCTGGCTCATGAGGAAATAATCTATTTGTAGGCTGAACCTATACCGGGGAAGGATGATATAACACAGATAACTGTAAACTCTACTTAAGCAAAGAGGTCACCAACTGACAAACATAATTATAATTATTTATGAAACAATCACTCTGCCAAAAGTCCTGGATCTAGTCACAGGCTGTACTCAGGTTCTTCTGGGTCAAGCAGATGGAGAACCCGACAGATGAGAGTACTAGTTTAGCAGGCTGAAGGTAAGATCTGCAGGACTGGGCACACCAAGAAATCAGTCGGGCTTGTCTACAGTAGTACATCTGCAAAGCTACCAGATCAAGGATGGCACCATTTAGTCCTTATTTTCAGAGGTAGAAGAAAAGCAGAAAAGCATTTACTACTCTATGAAAGTAAACCAAAACAAACAGACCTTTTTTTAGATAAACAAAAGATAACCCAACCATAAACCTTTGAGAAGGCACAGATAATCAAGCCAGGAGAAAAAAAAGCCTCTATGTCCAACTTTTCCAGGTTACATTTTAAGCTATTCCAAGTGAGGATCTAGTATGTCATTTTCTAGTATATAAATCTTCATACTTTTATATGCATTCTAATTTGATGTTTCCCAAATTCCTAATAAAAGTATATGGGGTTAATTTAATATGCCAGAAAATACTACAGTAAATATGATAATATGTCCTACTTTTCCATCAACTGCAGGTATAACTCTGCTACTTTCTAGTATTTGGGAACCAAAACCTGGACACATACCAGAATGACAACTAATGTATCAGTTATATAGTGAATGCAAACCTACAAGTTCTTTAAGAAAAAACATCTTTAATACTGCACTGAGAAACACACAAGGATGGTTGTTTCTTCCTGGCAACACCTAAACATAAGTTGCTTAATTTAAACCAAAGATTTTCAAACCTTTTATCTTTTAAAAGCAGTGAAACCCTTGTTTCCAAAGGAATCTTAGGTGCAATACAAAAAAGATAAAAATTGGAGGTGCTCAGGTTGAAAGGGAGAAGAAAAAATTCCCTGCTCCTAAGTATCTCCCTGAAATAGTCACTAGTGTAAACTACACCTGTGATGCAAATTTATGCCAAAGTGGCAGTCTACTGAAATGTAGAATCTGGGCCTAGTGGGCAATTAACCAAAGCATGAAGTTTGATGGCTACAGCAGAATTCAGTTTACCGAAAATCTCTCAAATAAAATTAGTCTGATCAGAATTATGAAGTTATAGGGAGTAAACCTAAAGGATCAGAAGATAAAGTTTACACTGCATTTCTACATTAAAGTTGTAAAGAGGCTGGGCAGTGGCTCACACCAGTAATCCTAGCACTCTGGGAGGCCAAGGCCAAAGGATCGCTTGAGGTCAGGAGTTGGAGATCAGCCTAAGCAAGAGAGATCCAGTCTCTACTAAAAACAGAAAAAATTAGCTGGGCATGGTGGCACATGTCTGTAGTCCAAGCTACTTGGGAGGCTGAAGCAGGAGGATCACTTGAGCCCAGGAGTTAGAGGTTGCGAGGTTGCTATGAGCTATGATGACACCACTGCACTCTACCTGAGGTGACAGAGCAAGCCTGTCTCCAAAAAAAAAAAAGTTGTAAATAAAAATACAGACTCTCTGGGATTATCTTTTACATGGAATGGAATCAAAGGCTGGAAATGATGCTATCACTAGTGAAGAAAAATGGCAGCTGTATTTTCTTAGTTAATAAAAATTAGGAAGACATTCAAGCTACTATAACACATTTCATTTTTGGCAAGCTCAACCCAAATTCATATCTAAGAAATTCAGACCCTTAATACTTAAAACAAAGTACTCCAATTAATGCTGATACAAGAATTTTTATGTAAAGATCTTATAGCCCCCACTGGAGTTTAACAGATTTTTGAAATTTCTTTAAACCAATGATCTAACTAAAAAATGTTAAGTTATGCTGGCAATTTTCTAAGAGGGACAGGCATTTAAGGAAGATTCTCATCAACAGAATCAAAGCATCATGAACAGAATCAAAGCATCAGTTAACTTCACTGCTACCTGTGACAACACTTTTTTTTTTTTTGGAAGAACAGATCTTACGATGTCTCTGTGGAAACATTTGGGCCCGTTAAGATAAAAACCAGGCAGAAAGAAAAAACATTCCCGGTATTTATGCATTTTCTTTCCTTCATATCTTTCCCTCAGCAACAAATTTAACACCCATTACTCATTGAGTCAAACTGTGGTCACAGTAAAACCCTGTTTCTCTTTGTAACCAATAAGCCCTTATTTTTCCTGACTATTCTAGGATCTGCCTCTGAAGTGAACAGACACTTTGTTTTTAGTGTATCACGAAGCCCTACATTTAAATTAAACCAATTATTAAAACGTTTATATGTTAAAAAATGAATTTTATAAAGCCTTGCTAGAATAACCCTTCAATCTGGAAGCAATCACCCCAACTCATTTTTTTTTCTAAAATACACAGCCATGAACAGATGCAACTTATCTTCCATTTTCCTATAAGCTTGGGCAAAAGACCTACCAGATGCTGCAAGTCTTCACAGAAAAGAAGCTCTAATGTTTTCTCCTTTTCCTCTCCTCCCCAAGCCCCGATCCCACAGAACAGGCAATTCTGCCTAGCCAAGGGGCAGAATGCTCTTCTGGATTAGTAGATAAAACTGTGCAGCAAGACAGAGGTAAGAAAATAAAGTTTAGACCCCTCTTTCCTTCAGCTTACTGGAAAATGTGCAGTAGTGTTGAGGCTAAAAAAGGTTGTTTTTTTTTTTGTTTTTTTTTTTTTACAGAAAGCCAGAAGGATTAGAAAGAGAAAACTGCTTTGCAAATTGATGACACACTTGTACTGAAAGCTAACTTTGAATAATGAACATTAGGATAATCATATTAGAACACTCTTAATAAAGATAAGCAGCAGGCAGGAAATGTAACCAATCTCTGTTCTGTTCTTAATTACTAACTGCATTGGACTTTTACTGTAAGTTTGATAATAAACGGTACCCAATTAATTCAATACAACATCAAATACAAAACTGCCTCCACACACACACACACACACACACACACACAAACCACACTGTTTTTCTTCAAGTTTTTAACCACAATTATTAAATTTCTTATAATTTTTTATAACTATTTTTCATAGGGGGACTAAATTTATGCAAGGAAAAATGACATATTTATCTAAATACGGCATCTTGTATGAAAATGTTTAGTCAAAGGAGTATTTCTTGCCACTTCCTATAAACAATGTGTGAATCCGTTCTACAGACAACCCTCCTCTAAGAGACTCTCTCTCTGCCTGATCACCTCAATTAAGGGAGAGCACACAATCCCACCAGGCCCAGGCAGCTCATTCCACATTGAACAGTTCTGTTTACAAGTTTACTCTTATCTATATACAGAAGTCTAATTCACTTACTTAGTCACATAACAGCCTTTCAAATTTTTAAGACATTTCCTCCCTCTCCCAGTTAACCATGCACAGTTCTTTTCACCATTCCTTCTGTGATCTCATAGGCCATTCTCCAGTGGATGGGCTCTCTAGTTGTCAATCTCTCCGGTGCCTTGAATAAACTATTATTCTGGATGTGACATACACAGGTGACGGTCAACTGAGACAATACTCTAATTCTGGATATTATTTTTTTAAATTAATGCCTGTGAAAAGTGCATTTGTGTTAGTGGCAGCCATTTCACACATATGACATAAAATCTTTTTTAAAAAAATATGTGGTGCCTTTTTCAGCATTAGCTGGTTCAGCTGGTGAGAAAAAAGGATACTTTGGATCGAATCTAAGTAACAATTACCAGCCTTTTGGCATCTTCTCTATGGTAAGGGATACAAGCATTCTGTTTCCAAAATGATAAAACCAAATGTCCAGTACACGCAAAAGATTGAGATTCCTCTTCCAAATCACAAGATTAACTGCGATCTGTTATGAGAAAGCAACACTCTGAATCATGGAAAGAACCCAGGGGTTGCCCAACACAAACTCTTCTCATTTACACGTTAGCAGCTGAGGTGAAGCAACTGCTTGTACATAAGGGAGCTGGGTCTCAAGGCCACACTCCAGAACTGGGATGCAGTGCTCCTTTCATTACCCATGCAGATGAAGCTCTGATCTCTGACATTCATTAAAAACAAACATGTATGTACATGTGTATATACACAGATGCAAAAGTGCCAGAACTTCAAAACCCCAGGTTTAAATGGCCTTAAGAAGTTAAAATGCTCAATCAAATCAGCTCAAGTGGTGATACAGAGATTAAGAATCTGTACACATCTCAGGTCAGTCAGATGAACCCATCACATCCAGAGAAGAACTGCAATAAAAACTCTCAGCTGAGGACACTTGCCTTGAAGTACTCTTACCATTGTCGTGGATGCCAGCAGTCACAAGATAGTCACATCTGAAGGATCTCTTTCTATCCAGATCATAATGGTATTGTCTTGCAAAATGAAAACCACAACCTTGGCATCCTTAAATAACATGACAACTTTTCAAAAAACAGATACATCCTTTATTTCTCCTTTATCATCTTCCCACTGTTAATACTTTAAGCATGTTCTTCTGAATGTGCCTTGGGAAAGCATAGGCTCTGATGATTTTTTTTTTTTTTTTTTTTTTTGGAGGGAAGGGTTGGTAGGAGACTAGTCTGCTCTCAACTACCTCCAGGTTCCTTTTCCCATATAAAGTTCCTTTTGTTACATAAGCAGTTGTGAAATGAGAACATATGTCCCCATAAAAACTTGTACATGAATGTTCTCAGCAGTATTATCTACAATACCCCAAAAGTAGACACAATTCAAATCTCCATCAACTGATGAATGGATAAATAAAATGTGGTATATCCACATAATGGGATATGACTCAGCTATGAAAAGGAATGAAGCACTGATATACACACCAACATGGATGAACCTTGAAAACATGTTAAGTGAATGAAGCCAGTCACAAAAGGACAAATATTGTATGATAGAGTAGTCAAACTCATAGAGACAGAAATTAGAATGGCAGTTGCCATGGGCTGGGGGGAGGGAGAAATGGGGAGTTATTGTTTAACTTTGGGTACAAAGTTTTAGTTATACAAGACAAAAAAATTCTCAAGGTGAGCCTGAGCAAGAGTGGGACCCTGTCTCTACTAAAATATAGGAAAATGAGCCAGGTGTTGTGGTGTAGTCCAGCTACTTGGGAGGCTGAGGCAAGAGGATCGTTTGAGCCCAGGAGTTTGAGGTCACAGTGAGGTATGATGGTGCCACTGTACTTTACCCAAGGTGACAGAGCAAGACCTTGTCTCGGAAAAAACTAACAAACAAACAAAAAACCTCAAGATGGATGGTGGTGATGGTTGCAAAACAATGTGAATGTACTTAATGCCACAGAACTGTACACTACAATGGTAAAGTTTATATATACTTTACCACAATTAAAAATAAATTTTCTAAAAAATGTGGCTACAAGAAAATTTAAGGCAACATCAGTGACTATGGAAACAAAAGGTCTGCTTGTTATTTTAACAGCAGGATAGTCTGGGTTCTAAATCAGGGGCATTTAACACTGATCAGTCTCTCTTTCAAAACTATGAATATCAAGCAGTTGTTAAGATTCCTTGAAACAAGATAGCTCTTCTAGAGCTGAGGTCCCCACTCTCTCCTCAGGACTTGGCTAGTACCAGTCTGTGGCCTGTTAGGAACTGGGCCACACAGCAGGAGGTGAGTAGGGAAGCTTCATCTGTATTTACAACTGCTCCCCATCACTTGCATCACCACACAAGCTTCACCTCTTGTCAGATCAGCAGTAGCATTAGATTGTCATAGGAGCAGAAACCCTACTGTAAACTGTGCATGACCAGGCATCTAGGTTGCTTGCCCCTTACGAGAATCTAATGTCTGCCGATCTGAGGTGGAGCTGAGGCGGTGATGCCAGTGCTGGGGAGCACCTGCAAATACAGATTATTATTAGCAGAGAGGTTTGACTGCATAATAAATGTAATGCCCTTGAGTTATCCCAAGGCCCCGCCCCCTACCATCTGTGGAAAAACTGTATTACACGAAATCAGTCCCTGGTGCCAAAAAGGATGGGGACCACTGCTCTAGAGCAAGTCCCAGATGTAACATAGAACTTCAAACACCATTTTGGACACTATTAAACGAGTGACTCTATGGTAATACATTAATGGAACCTAGGCAGCCCCAAAACCTTCAAGTACATAAGAAAAATCTTGGTAGAGGAGTTGAATTTCTTGGCAAATCTGCTTCACTCCAAGAGGCTGGGAACAGTTTACTGTATCACTTTTGGCAATGAAGGCCCTAGTTCATTCTGCCTTAACGAATAGCTTTAATACAACTGGGGTATGTCAATAAGATGTTCAACTACTTTTTAATTCTGCAAAATGTGGCAGTACAGAAAAAATCTTCAGAGAATTCCCATATGCTAAATTTTTGTCAAATCACCTCAAGTTTCTTTCAAACAGTTAGTTACAAGAGTAGAACTGCAAAGTCCTAGGAAAATTAGAACAGGAAGCTTGTGAAAAGTAACAGAATGATTAAAAATTTAATTTTAGCACTTTAAGCAAGTTTTGTTTTCTTTCATGTTGGTGTAGTAATAACAAACCAACAATCTAATGGTAAATAAATAGCCTGGTCCATCACATTATCAATCACCAAAATGATAATCACATTGTGCTTAAAAGTTTTAATTTATTTTAAATGCTCATCACAGGTCAACTCAGAGCTTTAGTAAAATAGGACCTGAAATAACTGGATACAGCTGATAAAGAGGTGTTTATGCCTGTACATTACCATCATCAATATATCATCTTTCAGCAGATCAATTTTCCTGATCTCAATTGATAGACTAAACAGAACCCTTAAAATAAGCAGTAGGACAAGGGTGCCACCTCACTATTAAGACAAAGAAGCTCCATTAAAAGGACCTTGCTTAGTTTTTTCCCCCTACTCTAACACCTACGTCAGTGGCTGGCACAAAGTAAGCAAGCATTCAATAAATGCAGACTGAACGAATGAGTCCCTGCCTAGAAAAAACTTACAGATATGATATCCCATAAATAGCTAAAGTAAAAAAGGTGATGTGTCACAAACTAAATGCTAGGAGGCTTCACAAGAGGGAGAGGTCATTCTCAGCAGAGAGGACGGAAATAGCTGCTAAGCTGGGGCCACTAAGTTAGGTGCAGAAACTGCATTTACTGCAAAAAAAAAAAAAAAAAACTTCTGGCACCATTCCAGAGGCCCGAAAGCAAGTTCTAGGAACTACTGCAAAGAATCAGAATGGCTGCTATGTCAAGTTTTTGAGTAATAATGAATGACGGGGTTGGATAGGATAGGAAGCTAGAGTCTGCTGCCATGTCTGGTAGGCACTGAAGAGGTGCTGCAGGTGTTGAAGCAGAGAAGCGGTATGATTGTAACGGCACGTTAAGAGGATTAATCTGGTTGTGTTCAGCAGGTCCCATAACAAAGGTCTGGAGGAAGCCAATTAAGTAGAAGAGTGGACACCAGACCTAGCCAACCATAAGAATTATCTGAGAGCTTACACCCATTCCAAACCTACTCAATCTGAAAGGTCTACAAAACCACCATTGCCTTAGGTATGAAGTAATAAGAGATTAGAGTAATAGTGAATAGAAAAGGTTCAAAGGTGAAGCTTACAGTTTAAATCAAAATTTGTGTTTTCCAATAAGACTATATTGTCTCCATGGACAAAAATTTACCTGACCTATCAGCCACATGTAAACATTTTTTACCTCATACCTTCAAACTTCCACAACAAGAGGTAGGTTGACATAGCACAATAACACTTTTCTTTACTAGAAAAGAAAGATGGTAAGATGTGGTGATCCACTCCAGAGCTGGACACATCTGTTTTTAAATCCTTGCTCTGCCATTTACTGACTTTGTGAACCTAAACATGTTACTTCACCTCTAACCAGAAGGACACTATCCCATTGTTCAAATGTCAGAAGGATTAAATGCGATGGTGCAAGTTAATGCTTAAAGCAGTTATCACTATTACTTTAAAAGAGATCAGATACTGAAATAATCACTTTGAAAATTCTGAGTTCACACCAGGGTATAACCTTTTAAAAAGAATCACATGGGGTTGCCATAACAACATAGTGTTCCTGTATGCATTATAATGTGCATTCATACTTACATACAGTGTTTTTACACAATACTTTAAATACATCTGTGTGAGTCATATAAGCTAGAGTTAGCATACTCTTAACTTTACAAGCTCAGTGGCACTTAAAATGCTTATGCAACGGAACACTTGCAACTACCTTAAATAAACCTAGGTGACTTATATTAATAGTTACGTAGAAACATAAAGGTGTGATCTAGATTTTGCATATTTTATGTTTTAAAAAATATGTGGGTCACTTGTCTTTTAAGATTTTCAGACTAAAACACCAGTGTCCACAACTGGAAAACTGCTATTGTGCTGCTGCTTATCCTGCTCCTTAAAGTCTTTATTATTAATAGATTTCAGACAAAAAGTCTAGCTGTGACCACCAGATTTTCTAGCACGCCAATGAAACCAACTGTCTTCAGGCTGTACTCCTAAGTGCAAGATGTGTGTACAGGTGGAGGGGAAGACGACTGCCTAGGGGACAAGGTGAAAGCTGAGCAATCAGAGGTCTGGCCCCCATGCCTTTATCTATTTAAGAGCTCACATAATATTTCAAAGTGGGAAAGATGCCTTACTGCTTATAAAAGAAAATAAGATGGCAGACACCTTATAACATACCAATCTAAATTTAGGGGGAGTGTGAGGTGGGGAGCACCTTGCAATCTTCTTCATTTTAAATATTGCAGCAAGGCAGGGACATAGCATAAAGAGTGATTCCAGCACTCTGTTGCACCTACATAAGGACTCCATAGGCTTAGAACCACTTGCTGTCAGTGTAAGTGGACAAACTGGCTTAAGAGAAATGTGAAAAAGGAAAATAATCCACAAGTGGGCCTAAGAGGACAAGCAAATATATCCACTTACAATTATTACAGAAGCATGCCATGTCTTTGCATAAGACAAAAAGTTATTTTGATCCCCTAAAAATAAAATCTTCATGCTCTATCAAAACTACTCAGAAATAACTTCCACACTAACAGGAAATGTATTTTTCTCACTATTCTTGAATAACAGAATAATTTATTTAAACCATGTTCTCAAGTTTTTCTAAGCCATTTCCCAGAATCAAGGCTTAGCCAAAGGCAAGTTTTTCAAAAGCATTCTTATAGCAGGTTTTGCCACTCGATGGTTCAATTTTTACACTTCTCCTAGAGAAGTTTTATTTGTATTTTTCTTGTTGCTGTTTCTAACTATAACTGATCTTGAACCTGGATTCTGAGCACTCTCTGCATTAGGACACTCCCACTCCCAGTCTCAGCTCACCTCTTTCACAAGAGAAAGGTTTCCAACCATGGACTTAAATTTACAATTCCAATTTAAAATTTTAGTAAATTCTACTGTATTTCCACTAGACAGAACTATCTTCAGATATGCTAGGTTTCAAGAGACCACTCGCAAGGTTCTCAATTAAGTCACCAGCTCCACCAGTGAAGGAGAGCCTTACAGATTTTCAAGTGAAGCACAGGTTTTCAGAAGCTCTTAAATGGAGCATGAAGTGTTCAGAAAAAGACAGAAAGGGCAAAAGCCAGCAATTATCTGTCTAAGCAAAAATAACTGCTCAGAGGAGAGACAGAACAACACTGCCCTAAACCAAAACACTGGGAAAAGCAACAGGACCACAAGCAGTTTCTTTTTAGACCTTCATGCAGTGATATAGGTAACTTCAAATCAGACATATGCTATTTCAACCGACTGCCACCTACACAGTTTACACCCATACTCTCCTGCTGGGGGTGTGGCCAGCTTCTGTAAAGCTCACTGGGATTTTTGAGTGTAAGCTGACATATAAGCACAAAATATCACTATGAAATTATGAAACATTCATGCGAACCCCCATTAGCCAAACAGCTCACAGGAACACTATATATAAAGACCCATGTTCCAAGCACAGTACAGGGAACCAGCCCAGACATATTCTGTGGCTCACTTCATCTTTGTGGTAGTGCCTTGATTTCCCTACTTGTGAAACAAGGACAGTCCTGAGAGAATTGAGAACAGTTTATAAAGTGCTTGAAAATAACAAATCAAGCCATCAATATCATAATACCATAAAGGCCAGCAAGGGGGCTTTTACACTTAAACAGCTCATCCTTATTCAAGGCATCACAATCACATGAGAAGTGACACATGAACACAAACAACCCACAGCTGAGTGACTCAATTGCAAATCTACACCCTAACTAGAGAGCATATTAGGATGTGTACATTTATTTTTAACTGTTTTCAAGTTAAATCTTTAACTTAAATCTTAAACCGTGATCTATGTTCACAGCAGTCTTCTATTCCAAAGGCTTCTATGTTCTCCTCTTATTTTCCAAGCCTTTATTTCTGGAACACTGCAAAAACTGAAAGGTTCCAGGATTTCTCTAGCTGCTGTCCTGGAACTAAGTTAGGGATCAATAACAAGGAACCCTGTGAGGACATCTCAAAGAACTCCTGAAGGTAGAGAACAGTGAATTCATACACGGAGATGAGAGAACCCAGAACTCGAATAGTATTAAGAATTTTGAATTTATTAGAATAAAAATGTGCACCCCCACTCAAAATCACTTTACACAGTTGGCTCACATTTTACCTGTGACTTCACATATACATATATCCCCTACACAATCAAGTTGATGTCTGTATCTCCCAATTGAGAAGCATGACAATACGTGAGAAGAGCCTTCTCCTTCCAGTGAAGCAGAACATTGATACTCACTTAAGGGAAGCCCTGAACTGGCAAATAGCAAAGGCAGGTCATGACAAAACCCAGGTGTAAGGAGTACTAAGACACCGAGAGACTGAAGGAACATAATCATCCTCCCCTCACTTTCTAATTAACAAGATCAGGCAAACAAGAACAAAAAACTACGAGGTCACAAAGGCCACGCATGCTGGGCAAAACATGGATGGCTTATCTTATAAAGTGTCTCAATGATCAAGGAGAAAGTGACAATGTATAAACAAGAAAATTAGTGTGGGGCTTTGGTTTATACCAGTTTCAAACACCAAGTTTCCAAACTAACAACATAAAAGGTATCACTGACAGTGATGCACATCAGCAAAATACGGCATTTGCTTCACAGTTAATACCACAAGCTCTTACTAAAACCAAGGGAGGGAAAACTCTAAGTTTAGGTGATGCCAGTAACAAGCTCTGTGAATCTAACTATAATTAAATTATTTACATAGGGGAGCAATGTTTCTCTTAATGTACACGCCTCTTAGGCATGTAAATTAAACTCTCCCTGAAAGTATTTTACCTCCCATGACACATCGCAGACATTATGACATTCTTTTAAAGTAAAAGTCCTTTGGAAGTCCAAGTAGCTATTGAACAAGTAGCTTACTGCACAACAGTCATGGGCATTTTGGTGTAAACCACGAATTAGCTCAAAAGCTTACAAAATAAAAAATTTAATTTTTTTGTTCTTTCATATCATTTCGAAAATGTTTATCTGACTAAGATTTAAATAGGCTATTAAAAAATCCATAAAGCATAATTTTGGCATGTCTTCTCCTACACTTAAATGTATTGTCCCCAAACTACATCTCTAATACTAGGACATTTTATTTGTATTTAACAGTATGACAATCATTTTAAACTCTAAAAAACCCAACTGTATCTTATGTGTATGTGTACATACACATACACCCCAATTAATGGAATCAATCAGCCAAAGTCTATTACAACTCATGCTATTTTGTTACTTACATGATTCTCAAAAGAAACACTTAAATGCTGAAGTTTTTCCTGTATCCAACCAAGTATCCATCCCTACTTTCTCCTTGATAAAACAGCACTATCTTACTTAATAGACTGCAATTTTCCCAATTAAATTTGTAGCCAGCATCATCTTAAATAATCAACTAACATACTCCTAAGTATTTTAATTTTCAAAACATTAACAATTAATTTTGATACTTTCAACATTTGTAACTAGTTACTAGAAAAGCAACAATTTCACATAGTGGAACCACATATACCTATGCTTTTAGTAATCAAATATACATAATAAATAAGGTATGTGTATATGTTACAATGAAAAACAAAAGCCATTTTCACTTGACAAAAGCCCACTGGCTGGTTACTTACAAGTGGTGCTAAAACAATCTGTTTAACGAGGTGAAGTTTTATTTTAATATAAACAGTATTCGAACTTTTCCTATACTCTGGTTTAAGAAGAGAAACTTAAGCAGATTCACAGTGGGTCTGTTTAAAATAACTGACTTTCAAGACTGGCAGGGCCAGGGTCTTTAAGACATTCATAGCCAAATCTTCTATATTTTCTATACAGGGACTAAGAACCAAAATCAAAGGTTTGGTTATTCAATATACAGCAGCTCCTAGGAAGGCAGTCTTAGGTAATTTTTCAACAAGGGTCAATTTAAAGAAGGAATTTCTACTTAAAGTTCAATTAAATGGAACAACCAATTCCCACACTTTAGTTAACTGAGGCCTTTTACTATACTTTAACAAATTCTTATAGTTTACCTAATGTAAATTCCAATCTTCAAGCCCAATCATTTTACCTTTTTTTCCTCCTGAGTGTCCAAACCAGGAAACCTTTGAAACTCTGCAGAATACATGCTTTCTAAGAGCTCACAGCAAGTCTTCCTTTAAGGGGAAAATGGCTATTACCACTAAGGACATCATTCAACACTGTATCTGATTTACAGTTTCCTAAATTGAGGGGCGGGGGTCGGGGGGAAGCACTCTCACAAACTACACCTCAAACATACCCTCGAATTCAAGTTGTCTTCAAATTACTTATTTGTAGAATTTATGTAACTATATCAAACACCAAATACAGGTCAAAATTATTTGTTTAACAAATACTATGCAGTATTTTAAAATTATAAACAATACCATTTAAATATCTGACTCTTAAAAAATAAATAAATATCTGACTCTTGTGATTACTGAAACATTGTAAAACCAATGCAGACAGTCTCTAGTGAAATACTTGTACCAAGCTCCTTTTCACTCACCAAAATGTTACTTGGTAGCAATTGGATAATCCAATGAAAAATTCTCCTTTAAGCACCAACTGGTTAACTATGTATCAAAGAACATACCCACTCAGTTCCCCATAAATTTACCTTGGTGTATCCATATGATACTTGTAACAGTGTCTTAAAATTACCCTAAAGTATTAAGAACCACTCAATCTTGGGTAGCAAGAACAAGTTCACAGAAAATCTTGTTCCCATCAGATCTTTAAGGCTTTTAGAAGCTTAGTAACTCCTGAGATTGAGTCATCAAAATAACAGTAATTGAGTACTTAAAATTATATATACAAGGGTGCAGAATGCAAATTATTACAATATTAGTAACTTAAAAAATTTCTCCTAAACAAGTAATAAGTCATTTCTTATGTTCATAAGTGTTCAGAAGTCACTACTACAACCAGTTCTAACCAGTTCCTTGAGGAATGTGGCTAGGCTGAAATTTTGGAAGTGTAGGCTGTGTTAGTGACCAAGGAGGAAGAAGTCTCTGGCTTCCCTGTTGCTGAAGTTCCCACCCTCCAAAACGAATATACCCACCGGTGTGAATTGACAATGTGGTCCAAAGAGCAAGGCAGGAAACGGAGTCCAGATCCTCAAAATGGTAGTACAGGGCATAACCACTAGGCCACCTATCAGTTCAGTACAAAAAGTACAACCCTGTGCATCATGGTGCAAAAGCTGGGGCCTAGGTTTCGCATTGTGCATCTCACACCTATGGAAATAACAAGAGGAGTAAAATCTATAGAAATCAACACACCCTAAGAAGGCGGGTGCTAACAGAAAACTGGTGTCAACACTTTTGCAAAGGTGGTTGGCTACTGAGATAATGAACAGCAATTACAAGTCCAAATTTGGAAGGAAACAAAACTTTACAACCAACACTGTTGAGTTTGACAATGAAGAAACTCAACATGAGCTTGATGTTTACCAACAAGGCTTTGCAAATCATGACACCCATCTACATGCTTATGAAAATTACTACCCCACAAAAATCTAACATCCCTCAAGAATGATTTTTAACTATCGAAGAGTTGGAAAGATTTGGACTATGAAGAAGGCAGTTAATCAGAAATGCCCCAAACCCATTGCTCTCAGGTTTTAAACGTCCCCTTTTACCACCACTTAGGAAAGATAATGGTGACACACTCAAAGCTTAAGGTGGAAGAATTCCAGAGAAAGGTAATCTGTGAACCAAGGATGTGCCAAGGTGATTCATATGTGGACTGTCTGAGGGTCAACAGTTTGGAAAAAGTAAAAAGAAAACTTCTAAATGCAGGGTGGATTCTTTAAAAGAAATAAAATCACTGCCCTTGACTCACTTAATCCTTCGCCATGTTGCTGTCAGCTCACCAACTAAGAGTGCGAGTGTGTCTTGCTGGGCCCATTTTCCCATGGTCTGTAGAAG
>RJWJ010001918.1:57441-67911 GCA_004363605.1 Indri indri
CTAGTCTTGGACAGAAGAGGAAGAGAAGCAATCGCGCCTTTTCCAGCAGACAGGCATCCAGGTTGGGGGGGGGGGAGGGGAAGGCAGGCAGGCAGCCCAGAGGAAAGAAGAGGTGAATAAGAGGGTGCTTAAAGAACTGCTCCCCATTCATTGCACTAAAAAAAATCTTTTTGCAGTTTTCTGGATTTCCATCTCCTAGCACCTTACTGCAAAGTTGGGGCTCAGTATGCTCTTAAAAGGTCGTGCTGACCAGGCAGCTGAGATTGAGAAAAGGGGGTGGTGGGGGACTGGGGTCAGGATAGGAGTGAAGCTGGCACGTTGGGCAGGAAGGATTGCACAGGGGAGGCAAAGACTTTCACTCTGTGCCATGCACGCTCCCCGCCCCCCAATCCAGTCCCCCCTCCCCCAGCTAAGGGTGGGCAGACCTGGCAGAAGGCTCGTTCCAGGCATGGGGGTATGCGTGGGGGGCTTGTGGGTTCTTCTTGGGGAGGGGGGAGGACGGGATTAGTCCCAGGGATGGGAGAAGCTCAGTTCTGGCTGGGGGCGGGGTAGGGAAGATGCGATTAGCTGCAAAAGCTCGGGGTGTCCAGGCTGGCTGCTGGCCTCGATGGGTACATGGGGCGGAGAAGGGGGTCGGGCTGCAGGAGGAGGCGCCTGGACCCCCAGAGCAGAGCCCGGGTAGCGGTCCGTGCCGGGACAGGCGGCCCGTCAGCACCGGAGTATGCAAAGGAGCGTGTGTGTGTTTGGAGGGTGGCGATGCGAACAACAATGCGCCGCGCGCTTGGGGCGCCGGGCTGGGCGGGCAGCCGCGCGGACCGGGGGTCGGGAGGCAGGGCAGGGCCGCAGGGCCGCGCGCGGCGGTGCCGGGGCTTACCTTGACTCGGCCTCGAGGCGCGCGCGGGGCCGGCGTGCTCGGGGGCCGGACAGCGGCGGCGGGAGGATGGCGGCGGCACGGCGGTGGCAGAGGCGAGGGCGGGGAGGGCGCGCCCCGGGCCTCGTCGCGCTCTGGCTCGGCGGGCTCCGGCTCGCGCCGCGGCCGCGGCTGCTGCCGGGGGGCGCGGCGGGCGCAGCAGAGCGGCGGGCGGCGGCGGCGGCGGCGGTAGCGTCGTCGAGCGGTGCAGACAAAGGAGGGGCGGAGGGAGGAGACGGAGGATGTGGGAGAGGCGGCTTCACCGGCGCGGGCAGGCGGGCGGCGGCGGCCGCGCTCCTCTCGCTCCTCAGCAGCAGGGACCGAGAGAGGGAGCTGTGTCTGAGGAGACGCCAAAATCCCCCTTAGCGCTGCCTGCGGGAGGGGGAGGGGGCACAAGATGGCGGCGACGGGGGGGGGCGGGAGTTCAGCTCATGGATCCCGGCGGGCGGCGGAGGGGAGACCGGGCCGGCTGAGGCGGCGGCGGCAACGGGCGGGGGAGGGGGCTGATCCCGCGTCTCCCCTCAGCAGACAATACAAGCGCCTCGGACCGAATCCCCGAACCTGCCCTAGCCAAAATGGCGGCCGAGAAAGAGCGGAAGTGACGTAAGTACCTCATTAGCATAAGAGGACTCATTGTCCAGCTAAGTAGGGGGGGGCAGTGGGGAACAGCACCCCTTTCCCCCATACCCCCCAGGGACAACTCTCTTACTCCCACCTGTGCTTACACCCAACTTTTCCTGAGGGAGGGTGCCCTCAGCACCCCCACCCCCACCTAAGGCAAATTATATAATCCCCACTGAGGGGGAGCTCTCGCGAGAACCAGGAGTTGCCATTGACCCACTAGGAGGCGCCGCGGATAATGGCCGCAGTGCGCTCCCAGGGCCCGTCTACTCGGCGGGCGCCTTCCTCTGGCCGCCGCGCCCGCGGCGGAGGCAGAAGCATCGGGCCGCAGCACGCCCAGCACTCAGTCAGGTGGCCGTGCTGGGGATCCCTGCGCGGGCCCAGCTGGGCCTGGACTACATCTGGCGGGAGGGGCGTGCGGGGAGGGGCGTGCGGGGCAGCCCCGGGCGGCTCCACGTGCTGGGAGGCCAGCGCTCTCACGGGCTGAGCAGCAGCAGGAAGGGGCAGGGACACCTGGCCGGTCGCCCCTGACGCCTCCTGCCTTAAATGAGGTGTGAGGGCCTCGTGCTTCACACACCGACTTGAGAGGAGACACAACCCCATGTAACTCTGAGCCGTTACGGGTGGGGTGGGTATTCGGTGGACAGGGGCTGAGTTTTGCAGAAGGTCCGCCGTTGCCCTGTGACTTGACATTCTCCCAAGTCACAGTGATGGACTCTTCTCTTTGGCCTGAAGAAAGCAAATCTAGTGTTTTGAGGCCACCCAACTGGTGAAGCCTAAGGATGAGAAGTGATACTGCCAATGGCTCTCCACAAGATCCTTAAAAAAGACGCATTGTAGTCCTAGGGACAGTAACTTCTAGTGCTCCCACAATCTGGATAGCATACGACAGCACATGGACAGAGTCTGCATTGTGAATTTAGATCAATCCCAACGAATGCGTTACCCCCTCAACATTTTTGAACCCACCTTTTATAGTTGAGTGCACCTGAGAATATGTCGTCAGTTAAATGTATTGAAAAGTAATAAATGCCAATCGTTAAGGATTAACCAAGCTTGTTTTCTTAACATGTGATCTGTAAATACACCCATCCTTTGCTGTTTCTTTAAATTTCAAGTTAAAATAGTTTCATCCACTTAACATCCCAAAAGAATCTGACTGAACTACAAGTGGTATAAATTGCAGTTACATATAACTCAATGTTGTAAGACTTCAGTTAGCAAGTTTAACAGTCTCGTTCAACACAGTATTCCATTAATTTCTGCAATTGTGATAAAATATATCTTTAAAGCCAAGTCAGTATTTGAAGGGAAAACAATAGCTGAAAAAAGCTGTAGGAAAAGGGGTAGGAGCAAAGCATTCAATTCAGAGAGCTAAAGGTGAAGAATCTAATTACACATTGCAGAAAACAGGCAAAAATATGAAGTAAGAAAAGTTTATCCTAAGTTTAGTTTTCCATATATATATTTAGATTTCATACAGTGATAATACAAATACAAAGGGAGACCATCTAGATTTCATCCTTGGCGTCATTTAAATGCAAAAAAGAGATGCTGGATTCAGACTTAAATGTTAATTTTACAGTGTTTAAGTTACCAGATTTACTATAAAAATGCATCTCAATAATCCAGGTTCTTTTCTAAATGACTTCCAAATGGTGAAAGAATCTTCACTGCTCAAATACTCCTTACTGTAAATTCCAACAGTGACAGTTTTGTAATAATGATGGTGGGAATAAGACCTGAAAGATTCAAAAGGCAACAGGTATCTACTCTAGTGAGACAGAAGAAGGCAATAGTACCTCTACTTTATAATGGGTTCTTGGAGTTGTTTAATTTCTGCTGCATATACTTGACGATGAAAAAAACTTAACTTTGGGTTTAGGTTAAAAAGTATAAACTCTAAACACTTCCCCAAATTGAGGATATAACATTTCTATTATCTTAGCTTAAAAGTAATTTTACATCAAGCACTGATGAATTTTCTAGTTATTAATGATGAGAAGTCACTTCCTCAAGGAAGGCAGGTCCTTGGTGGGCCAGCTGAACAGTTCTGCACATAAAGGAAACAGAATAATAATGGCCCTAATTGGAATGTGTATTAGGATTCACCTACAGGAGTGAAGGAGAGGCTCTAATGTTCAAAATGACACCAAAGGTTTTATAGTCTGGTGTTCATTTTTGGTAGGATCCACTAGAGAGAAATGCAAATAAATCAGACTTCAATTTCTTCAGCAGCCAAATTAAGGCAGGAAAATGTAATTAGGAATACTGTTCACTAAATATAATTATTAAATAACTTAGAGACACTTCTTCCTTTTATTTACAAAGGAAAGTCAGGTTCGTGTTAAGCTTATTTGTTCAAATTATGTCCTTACTCAAATTTTAAAAAGAATACTGACGCCGGGCGCAGTGGCTCACGCCTGTAATCCTAGCACTCTGGGAGGCTGAGGCGGACAGATCGGTTGAGCTCAGGAGTTTGAGACCAGCCTGAGCAAGAGTGAGACCCCGTCTCTACTAAAAATAGAAAGAAATTGGCCAAACAACAAAAAATATATAGAAAAAATTAGCCAGGCATGGTGGTGCATGCCTATAGTCCCAGCTACTCAGGAGGCTGAGGCAGGAGGATGGCTTGAGCCCAGGAGGAGTTTGAGGTTGCTGTGAGCTAGGATGATGCCACAGCACTCTAGCCCGGGCAACAGAGTGAGACTCTGTCTCAAAAAAAAAAAAAAAAAAAATACTGCATGATCCAAAAGCTATGCTACAGTTAGAAATTAACTGATCTTTTTTGAAATACCTACTTTAGAGATAGAGGTAAACATAATATTTGCCCTGGCTTTATTGTACAATTTAACCTGAATTTTAACTGGCAGAACACTTTTCTGAATGGAGATGAGCTACAGGGAAGAGATTTTTGTCATATTAGCAGAGATGTGAGCTTTGTTGAGTATCTTGAAATACTATGAAAACAAATATTTTGAGGAAAAAAAAATCATATAATAAGATGTTTAAAAATTAAACAGCAGCTGAGTTTGTGCCACAATGTCATCAGTATTTTTCCTTACCTATAGAAGTTACTGCTCAAAAGTGAAAAAAGTTATAGCTCAAAAGAGAAAAAAAACATGCTAGGCAATCAACTGCAGCCAAATTGTTTTCCAGTTTCCAATCAACAGCTGAAAAGAACTCTAGAAGTCTGCTCTAGATGTATTGTTTTTTCTGCTTTAAGAAAATCCGAATTGCACTTTTAAGGAAAGGGTAGAGGTATGTATTTTTTCAATTCATACAGAAATGGCCATATATATTTCATGAATATAACTGACATTCCTCTTTTGACATTAGGTATAAAGAACTATGAATCCAGTTGCTATAAGGAATATTTCAAATTATTCCCTATGTCAAAAATACTGCATTCACATACTCTAATGAAAACAGCAATATTTTATGTAAAAAACCCATATACATTTATTTATAGGTCTTAATACAGCAAAACATTAAATGAAAATTGAGAACATTATTCATTAAACCAGTAACTGTAAAATTATTTAATTTGAAATAGAGTTTCTTCTGGAAAAAAAAAAAAGATTTGTATGAAATTTACCTTACCTTATGATTTATGCTCTAAGAGTACATTTTATAAAAATCAGTAACCAGGCTTTAAGTTTAAATTGAAATGAACATAAATATAAATAATTTTCTTTTATGTAGTAGCAAAAAGAGTCAATAATCCTTTCAAGAAAGAGACTATTTCATTTCCTCCCAACTTGGATTCACCATAAACTCGATCCACAAATGATATTGGAACCTAGTTAAAAAAATATACGTTAAAGTCAGTCTTCAAAAAAATTAGAAAGGAGGCGTAGCAGGTATACAGCCATTACTAACACAACAGAAACAGGATTAGTCCCACAACAGAAGTCCTTCAAGTTAGTTCAAAATTAGGGGAGTCTTAAAACAACTATGTGTACCTCCAAGTCTTTAAAACTAAACATGCATTTTATTATCTAAAAACAGGTTATTTGAACCAAATCTACAACTGTTTAAAAAGCACTGATCCTGACTATTATGTTGGTTTAGTCAAGTTTCAGGTTGCATTTCAAAGAAAAATTATACTCCAAAAGTAAAATGGCCTTTCACTTAGTTTTTTCAGTTGTTTGTCAAATTTAGCTATCATTATGTTTTAGCATTAAGTTAAAAAATCTTGTAACTTCTACAAGAGAAATGGCATTCTCGGGTAGCTATTTCCTTGCTCTGAATAAGAGTTTTAGTGTTAAATGAGAGTCTTCCTAAGAGCTCACTAGCCAGGTCTAAATAGTGCAGACCACCCTCCATCCCCTTGTTCTCTAATTCCTGGCCATTTTCATTTAATCACAGGAAATGCGCATGAGAGATTTTTCATTCATTGTGAGGTAGGAAGTATGGTGGCTGTTGGCTGTGTCAAGAGGAAAAGCAGCAGAGAGACCTAGCCCACAGTGCTGACGGGTCAGAAGAAAGGGCTGGGATAGAGAAGGTGCCAGTAACTTAACTATTTAAAAGAGAATGCTGCCTTCTGTTAATGTTTTAAATCATGCTAAGTCAAATGTATTAATTGAAAGGGATTTGAATTTTTACCCTGCAGTGCATGGACATGCAAAATAAACAACTACAAGACCTCACGTTAATTTAGTAGTTACGAACATTCCACTTTTTATTACAAAAAGTCTAAACTTTACTGTTTCTTTACGAGGAATACAACATACTATTTTGTATCAGTTACATACCTCACCAATAGTATAATTCAACTGTCTCGCCCGAACAATCATCTCCATCTGGAAGACATAGCCTTTAGAAACACATTTTTCTATTAATTTCTGTAGAACTTCTTTTCGGTATAATCTGTAAGAAATCAGAATATATATGACCACCTGGATAAACATACTTCCCTACCTGTATCTTGACCTTTCAAAAAGTTCACTGGTATTTATAAAGCCTAAAACTTTCACTGGCAATTGGTATACAGAAAAGTTCTCACAGCTCATGATTATGATACATTTGTCCTGAACATGAAAGGCCATGAAATATTTGCTAAATAACTTACAATCATTTTTAAAATGAATTCTCAGTATCTGTTAGAGAATTATTTTCCCATCGTACTATCAGAAAATTATGAAAATGTGGTAAAATGAATCATTTGATGCAGAACCACCCATCATTTTTACTTTTTAAATTTCCTTAAAATTTTCTTTTCAAGTTGAAAGAGGAGAAAACTGTTCTAAATATTGGAGCAACTGAGTTGACAGATGACAATGAGGCAACAATATATATTAGATGACAAAGAACCCCATAATTAGCAGGCATTTCCCCATAAATGACTATGATAAGTTTCTAATTCCCAAGACTTACTTAATTAATTTCCTAGGATAAACTAAGGCCCTGTAGGATGAGCTAGGATAAGACAGGAACTGGGCATCACAGCAGAGGCAGTCTTGGTGGGATTCAGCTGTCATCAACTGAGGTCACAGTCAGACATCTGCAGTGGCCGATGTGCAGCCTAACCTTAGGCGGATCACCAGGCCAAACACAGAACTCACCAGATTTACAAAGTTAACACAGAGGAGCTGGAAGTCCTACGGGTGAACCAAATCACTTTCTTCAGTAACTCTGAATAGCAGGGAGCTCCCTGTTTCAAGAGTCACAGAAGTTTAAAAAAAAAAAAAAAAAAAAAGATCGGAGTCTCAGTGGGTGGGGAGGCAGCAGTTTTTATCCTTTATTTGGGACAAAGCTAGAAGAGGCAGTTTGGTGTAACTTTGTTCGCTTTATAGTTAAGGCCACCTGAACCTACACTGCCTGAGGGTTTCACCTGGAATCTGCATTTTTTCCTCAGATTTCTTCTAAGGTTACCCTACCTTTTGGCTTTTAAGTGGGTATAAGACAAGCACAGCCTTTACAAGAACCTGAGGGAGCTTACTGTGTGTACTCCTTTACCCACGGTTTCCACAAGAATCCCAAGAAGTAAGTTTGGAATAAATATGAAGACAGAAGAATCTGATGGTAGCGATATTTATTCAGTAACAAGTATTTGTGGAGCAACATACTGGGTGGCTTCAGGCACTTTTTTAATGTTTTGGGGTTTTAGCAGTGAATTAAAAATTAAAGATATATAATATGTCATATGCTGTTAAATAGGGGAGGAAGGATTGGGATTGTGGGGTGGGAAGAACTATGATAGTGACAGGACAATGTTTCAGCATTACCTTTAAAATTGGGATTGGGCTATGAATACTTTCCCTTTAAGAGTCATTTTCTAAGGTACCTTTTTTCACTGCCACCTCCTTCTCCTCCCAATATCTTTAAAATTATGGCTAATAAAGTCAAATTATATATATGAAGCCGTATGATCCCATAAATAGGATTAGGATCCAGGTGGTCTTTGCTATTAAATGGCTTTGTGTCAGACTGCCGTCTTTTTTGGGATTCCTTTTCTTATTTTGTGAAAGGTACCTACTTCCTAAATCTAGGGATCTAACGGCAATGAGCTTTGTCTAATGACAAGCTGAACTTAAATGCGTGTGTTTAAGAAACCACTATTCTTATGAGAAGACAATGAGCTTTAACTATTTAAAACAAGTGTGAAATTAACAGGCTCACTTTTGTCTGTGTTTCGCTGCTCTGTCGTTTGTACAGAATATACCCAATCACTGCTCTCACTGCCCGAAATCCACAACTCCCAGGCCATCTTTCGTCCCCATCCCCTTCACTCATCCCCACATAGTTCTAATGGCAGCAAGGCACCCTCACCCTGTTACTCTCCCTGCTGTGTTTTTCTTCACAGCCCTCTACGACCCACGGAGCTACCCCGGGTCTTCATTCGAAGCCACTGAAATTGTGGCCTGTGAAATCCACACTGGCCCCTCCACCTGTACAGAGATTCTGTGAGTGCCACTATTCCTTGTATTGTTGCTTCATGGCAACCAGAAACCTTAATCAGATCTCTGATGGTTTTTGGCCTTCAAGTGTGGAAGTGAAGGGATGTTATAGGGACCCCTCTCTTTTATACGTCAAGTTCTGCTTTCTAATTTATTTACTTTTTAGTCTACAGAGGCTTCATTTTTCTTTTTATTTGACCTTCCACAGCCAGCTCCTAATTTGAGAGAGTGTGTGTGTGTGTGTGTGTGTGTATGTGTGTGAATTCTGACATTTTAAGGATCTAGATTTTCTTGCATTAAGCAAAGGACCTGAGAACATTATTTAATGGAAAAAAGCAAATATGTAGTAAAAATTATTAAGTTATGCATGAGGTTTGGGGCTTTAAAATAGATGCACAGACACTTTATACTTTGAGATTTTAAAAAAATCTGGCCATCTTTAGTCATTTGGCATGGTCATACAGAGCAGTTCACATCTATAGGAGCAAATCTAAAATTAAACAGCCTAAGCCCCAACATATACCCCAAAACAAACATAAAAAACCCAAAGGATCAAAGCTTTGATCAAATTACAGGAGGAAATATATATATTTTAACATATAGAGAACAAAGTAACCAGAAAAGCTCTACCCAAATATTAAAGATTTTCAATTTTTCTGTGGACAATGCTATTAAGTATTCGTATAAAATGCAGAAAATTACTGAAATATGTGATGTTCTTTGGAGCACATTATCAGAAACAGCAATGTTGCAAATGAATTGAGGCTTAATACTGTTAACAAGCACACTAACCTAAGTCCTGCCTTCAGCTTTCTAAAAGAAAAAGTACAATATTTCACCGTAAGATGTTTAGTTTCATTAAGGAATTTCAGTCTGCCTTTTTAGTGTTCCAAAACAAAAACAGGGTGAAAATGAAAAGCATTTCTTTAAAACAGCCATTATAAAGCAAGAAATTTAGGAAAGAAGTTATAAATAGTAGAGTTTTTCACCGTACCTGAAACTTCCTGTTAAATCAGATGCTCCTGGTCTCAGCAAAATCTGAGTTATAAAATTGGCCCCGCGGCTGCCAAATAATCAGATTTTCTTTATAAAACATGATTTATAAACCAGAGAAAGATATACAAGAGCAGAGTGCTTTTAAAAATGCAGAACTAGTTTCACAAAAATGTTAATTCTCTAGAACAAAGAGAAATTTTCAGTGAAAGGAAAGCTGACACTCATTTTTCAGAAAAGAGATTCTTATTCTTTGAAAGTGAAATTTACAGGGGACCTACAAGCCTCCTGCCAAACTTTGGGTAAGAACAAAAACAGACAATAAAACTCGAATTTACCAATAGTCATCATTTAGAATTATGAAGGCCCATCAGTCAGCAAAAGAGATCAGGGATTTGACAAGGAGTTTCCTTTTCAGATTCTCATAAGCACCAAGAGATTGAATTTTTGCCTAGGTAATAGGTCAGTCTGCATAAAAATGATCTGTCATGTATTAATATGGGAGAGAAGGGAAGACTAATGGGGTGGTTGTGGTTAATTCTCTCCCTACTTGATTCCAGTGTTTAGTAGGATTGAAAACCAATCTAACCCCTTCATTTCATCAAGATTAAGGCTCTTAAATGTTTTAAATGACTTGAGATTCCATAGTTAAGAAGCAGAACTGACATGAACTTACTGGAATCTTCGAGAGGAATGAAGTGGGTGATAAAAAATATTAATATGAGTAAGAATTTCTGAAGTTATATTATATACCCTTTACAGATTGGAATATACCTCTACCTTCCAACAACCCTGAAAAGTTGGGTAGATTGAGGTGGATTAAATATGATCAAAAATTCTCGTGGGTCTTCCCATCAAGAGACAGACTCTTTTCCCATCCCTTAAGATTATGGGGATGGGGCCGGGCGCGGTGGCTCAAGCCTGTAATCCTAGCACTCTGGGAGGCCGAGGTGGGCGGATCGTTCTGAGCTCAGGAGTTCAAGACCAGCCTGAGCAAGAGCGAGACCCCATCTCTACCAAAAAAAAAATAGAAAGAAAATTAAC
>RJWJ010001918.1:68011-114047 GCA_004363605.1 Indri indri
ACAGCTAAAAATATATAGAGAAAAAATTAGCTGGGCATGGTGGCACATGCCTGTAGTCCCAGCCAGTCGGGAGGCTGAGACAGTAGGATTGCTCGAGCCCAGGAGTTCGAGGTTGCTGTGAGCTAGGCTGACGCCACGGCACTCGCCCCAGGCAAGAGAGTGAGACTCTGTCTCAAAAAAAAAAAAAAAAAAAAAAAAAGATTATGGGGATGCTTTGACCAAAAAATTGATACTGTGTGAGCCCCACAGCCTAGGATTCAAGAGGCTTTGCAGCTTCTGCCTTTGTATTCTTAGAAGCTCCCCTTAGGACTTCCATGTAAAGAAACTGGTCTAGCCTTCTGAAGACGAGGCCATGCACAAAAGAACAGAGATGCCCCAGTCAACAACCAGCACCAACTGCCAGATGAATGAAAGAGGCCACCTCAGACCTGCCAGCACAGCTGACCTTCAAGGTGAAAGAAGCTGCGTGAATCGCCACACATGAAACCAGCAATCACCAGCCAATCCACAGAATTTTGAGGAATAATATTTATTTTAAGCCACTAAGCTTCAGGATAGTTTGTTATGCAGAAATAAAAAAATCTAACAGTAGATTTTCTTTCCATTTTAGGATAAGGAAAATGAAGGTTAGAAAAAGTAAAATACGTAAGGCAACACTGTTAATTAAATGACAAAAAGTGGATTGTAACCCAGGTCTGTTCAACTACAAAGCCCCACTACTTTATTTTGCTTAATAAAAGTTGAAATCATGAAGTGTCTTATTTACTTAAAATGATAAAATTATAAACAGGGTGGAAAACCCTATTCAGTCCCAAAACATAGATGAATAGTTTATGCAAATGAAAACTGAAGGTCCAGTAGAATAATTTTTGCTGAACTAGACCATTTCTACCAAAGGGTCCAAAGTTTATGCTGATTTTTCCTTAATGAAAAACACCCAGACTCTAATCATAAAAAAAAAAAAACAAACCTGTAGGTAAGGAGCTATCTGGGAATATTTATTGGAAGCTAAATTATTCTGATCCCACAAATCCCAAGGAGCATGGTAATTTAATCCAAATACTTGTTATAAACATATTTCCAGTAGTTACACTAATGGAGAAATTACAGCACATGTACATACCTGATTATTTTTCTTTTCAAATCCCAGCCATATACACCTCCATTTCCTTTGTAGCGAGTTCCAGAGACAATATCAAAATTACCCTCCTTTTGCTTCCTGTAGAAAAAATAAATTGGTTGTCAATTAGAAAAAGCCATTGATCTTTCAATACTTACTTTCATGAGCTACACAAACAGAACTTCTAAGAGAAGCAGAAAAAAAAACAAAAAACAAAAAACAATGCCAAGAGAATAGATGGATTATCTACTAAAAGACATTTCAAAGTGGGGTTTTCAAACCTGATTCTGTTTTTCCTTTTTTTTATTTTTTTTTTTGAGACACAGGGCCTCACTCTGCTGCCTGGGCTGGACTGCAGTGGCGTCGTCATCATTGCTCACTGTAGCCTTAGCCTCAAACTCCTGCGCTCAAGAAATCTTCCTGCCTTAGCCTCCCAAGTAGCTGGGACTACAGATATACATAACCACACCTACCTAATTTTTCTATTTTTTGTAGAGATGGGGTCTTGCTCTTGCTCAGGCCGGTCTCGAACTCCTGGCCCCAAGCAATCCTCCTACCTTGGCCTGTCAAACTGCTAGGATTATAGGTATGAGCCACTGCACCTGGCCTGTTTTTCCTTTATTTTAAAACTACAAAATAGTACTATTTGTTGAATGCACCAAGTGAAATCACTCTAAAATGTATTACTAAAATTATAAATTTTCCCAATCCCTCCTCCATCCTGTTCTTGCCTACCTTGAAGTAAACAATACTAAAACAGCCTGGTGTCCCTCCAGATCTTTCACTTTCCTTAAAGAAGGATAGATAGCTCAAAGATATACACCCCTAGGGTTTTGGGTTGTATTCACAAAACTGGAATCCAAAAATGTACACTTTGTGATTTGCTTTTTGTCAGTTTCTAATTCATATCATGGAATCATGGACATCCCTACAGCCAAAAGAGATCATTCCCATTCTTTTTAATAGCTGCAAAAATATTCCACAGAATATTCAACTCACAACTCTGTGGTTGTTTCCATGGTGGGTTGTCCCTACTCCCCACCAGTAACACAACCACAATGAATAATGCTGCAATAAACATTCTTAAAAATTTATATTCTGGTGCTTAAACTCCCCAAAATGGAACATACTGGAATTGCAAAACAAAGCTTATGTGTATTTTTAATTCTAACAGTTATTTTTCCAATAAGGTTATAGCAACTTACACTTCCTTCAGCAATATCTGAGTATGTCCATTTGTTTTTACCATTGTATTGATACTGGATATTACTGCTCTTAAAGTTTTTAATTTTGACAAACTAATGGGTAATAAAATAGTAACACACAGCTATTTTAATTTGCATTTCCTTGACTACATCCCAGGGTGAACATTTTTTTATGTTTATTAGCCATTTGGTTTTCTGCCACACCTGGCCCATTTGTATCTTTTCACCCATTTTCTACTTTAGTGGTTCCAGTTCCTTATCAGAGGCTTTTGTGTATTGGAGATATAAGCAAAACAGGTCTCAGGTGACTTTATGCAGAGATTGAAGGATGAGCAGCAGTTAGCCATCAAAGAGGAGGAAAGAGCATTTCAGGCAAAGGAACACGGAGCTCTGGGTGAACTCAGAAATAAACGGATCACGCCTGTGGCATGGAGAGAGAAGGGGAAGGGGGACAAGACGAGGTCGGAAAGGGAGGCAGGGGCCAGACCACCCAGGGGTTTGAGGGACAAGGTAAGAAGTTTGGATTTTCTCTCAGGTGTTAGTGGGAACTCCCTGAAGTATTCTATAATAAATGGAGAGGGGGTGGTGACATAATCTGATTCTGTTTTTGTAAATTTAGCTTTTACATTCACAGTGGCTTCCAAATTCTTACTTGCAGGTTTTGTTAGCTCTTGGGTTTTCTAAGAATATAATTATATCACCTACAAATAATACAGTTTTGTACCCTTTACCAGTATTCAACTAAATTCTTGTCTTACTGCAGTACTTAAAATCTCCATGTTTAATGATAGCTTGCATGCATATCTTAATAAATCTATTGGAAATTATATCCACAAATACACCTTGTACCAAAAATAATGCTGTCTTGTAGCAGAGTAAGAATCCTGTAAATTCTAAAAGATTTCAGCAGGTTTTCTTTCTTATTCATTGTTTCTTATCAGTTTTAAAAGACTCCTTAAAGCATGTCAGATGAAAAGCAATTACGATTAAAAGTTTCCATTTAATTTCCTGTAAGCTGTTGAGGCTTCACTGAACTCTTTTCACTTACTGAACTTTTTATCTTCTTTGTTTTGACACATTCCTCTTTGCTTTTCTCTCTTCTAGCTGCCAGAAAGTTCTCAAATCATTTAATTCAAATACTGAAATACTTAATAGGCAATTACTTGATTTCTAATGATGAGTTCGGAGGAATAATCATCACTAGGTGCTCTGTCCTTTACATATTCAAATTGCACCCATCCCTTGGATTGGATGTAGCAATAACATTTTTTGGCCATTGAGAGCTCTTGAACCCTGTCATTACCCCCGAGAACTGAAAGAATTGGTTCTTAATTCAACTTACTGAAATTTTCCACAACAAATATATAATTCTGATTTGGTTTTATTTGTGCCCTTCAGTTGTCTAATATTAACGTTGGATAAATAAAGCATGGACCTCCTGCAGGCTTTCTACTTCACTCCTGGGTTTGCTACTAAAGCTGCCGTCCACCCTCACACCCTTCACCTTAGTCCTTTGTATTTCTTTGCCTCTACTCTTCTATACTGCAGAGTTTTCTCACTTACTGTACAAAAATTGTTATGCATATTTTCGTGTAATTTGATTTTGGAATTCTGTCCCCTTATGTAGTTTTTCCAAAATATAATTTTTTTAATTAAAAAATAAATCCATTGGAAATGATTCAGCATTTCACTATTTGGGGTGATGACTATATTACATGACTGTCATCTTTATTATGCTTAAGTGGTTTCCTTCTATTTCTACTTTAGAGTTTTACTAGAAAAGGGTAGGGTGTCTAGACTGAATCACACTGCTTTCTTTATTAACATGATAAATGAATTACATTGAGGGATTACTGATGATGAAGCATTTCTGGCATCCCTAGAATAAACCCTATTTGTTCATGGTGTTTTACTTTAATGATTCAAGACTTAAGTCCATTTTACAGGAAAGCTGCCTTCCATCTTTTTATGTGGTCTGAAGGACTTTAGATGACAAAGGAATTATCTGTTGATTTGTCCCCTCAGGGCCCCTAAGAGACATCATTTAGTCACATATCTACGTTCACGAGTCTCAAACCTAAATGTTGGTTATATTTTTGATAGAAAACATGGAACTTGCTTTTTTTTTTTTTTTTTTTTTTTAAAGAGATAGGGACTTGCTCTGTTGCCCAGGCTGGAATGCAGTGGTGAACTCCTGGGCTCAAGCGATCCTCATGCCTCAGCCTCCCAAGTAGCTGGGACTACAGGTGAGCACCACCACTCTTGGCTAATTTGCATGTGTATTTTAACTAGTGAAGAATGAAATATGAAAATAAGTCTAAAACCAATATAAGAGAAATGGTTTCAATCATATTTCTTTCAAATATTAGAAGTTGTACCTACCTAATGAATTCAGGAATAAATTTTGGCTGCAATTTAGAAAGAATAAACAGTAAGTCAGTAAAATAGGCCAAGACTGTGATAAATAGCTAATAAAGAAACATACCACTTACGTGGTGTGAGAGATCAGCATCCATAATAATTATGTAGTTTCCTGTGGCATGTTTCATTCCATGAATATATGCAGTTCCTAAAAATAGGAGTGTTTATATCCATTAAAGAAAATCACCAGAAACACTTAAGTATGTATTTGAATAGGGAAGAAATTGTTTGGCACTTGAAAAGTAAACATCAGTCCTCTAAAAGTGATACTGTTAAATTGGAAACTTTTCAACTTGAGCATATAGTTCCTATATATTATATATAATCAAAAAGGTAGCTGGTTGCCCCACTCCCAATTGTGATGTCAATTTAATAGAAAAGATCATAGCCATATTTCAATTTAGCAAAGAAATGGTATAAAAGTCTTAGACTATATATAAAAACCATCACATTGTCATAGTTTAAAAAACCGTCTTTATGGTGGTGCTTCCTTAGTGTCTACCGAAGACATTGAAGAGGCTAGACCTCCCCTTAGAGCTCCAGATTTACTTATCTGCTTCCTACTTGATATCTCCACTTGGATATTTCAGAAATCTCAAACGTAACATTCCAAAATCACCTCCCGATTTCCTACCCTCCTAACAGGCTACCTCTCAGGAAAGGCACCAACTATCCAACTGCTCCATCCACAAGTCTAGGGACGATCCTTGATTTCCTGCCTTTACCAATGATTCCTAACAATAATTAAGCCCTACTGATCCAAAACATCTCTCAATCCCTTTCTTTTGTCTACACCTTCGCCTTAGTCCCAGGCACTACCTTCTGATGCTTGGATCACTACCTAACAAGTCTCTCTGCTTCTGCTCTTCCCAACACTCTAAGTCCCTCTCCACAAAAGTTACCCACTGAGTGTCTTCTACACTGTAAGCCTGGTACAATAGACCCCTGCTTTGGTATTTGGAATCAAAGGTGCAGCTAGCAATTATGAATACTTAGCCACCTTCATGCCTAAAAGTCCCTCAGAAACCTGGCAAGTTAGAGTAACTGGTCAGGAGCAGGATTTGGGGATTCCCACATTCTCAAGACCAAACCCACCACAAGCATCTTATTAGCAAAGTTGAGCTCTTTTAACATCTTTTGTCAAGAAGTGACTATCCATAGTTTTGGGTATATCACTAACTGGTCAGTAATTTTTGGCTGCTTTCATGAAGTTTCCAGATTATTTCAATCCCAAAGAGCCTTCTGGATTCAGACACTCAAAACATCTGATGATACCAGTCAATTGATGGTTTTCACGATAGCAGACTTCAATTTTTAAGAATTGTGCTTTCTGGCACAATTATAGGTATCTGGCATAATTAGAGGTTCATGCCTATAATCCCAGCACTTTTGGAAGCCGAGACAGGAAGATCGCATGAGGCCAGGAGTTCAAGACCAGCCTGAGCAACAGAGCAAGACCCCATCTCTACAAAATAAATTTTAAAAATTAGCCAGGCATGGTGGTGTACACCTGCAGTTCTAGCTACTCAGGAGGCTGAGGCAGGACAATTGCTTGAGCCCAGGAGTTTGAGGCTGCCGTGAGGTATGATCTCACCATTGCACTGTAGCCTCAAACAAAAAAAACCCAACTGTGCTTTCTCTATGCTTTCCAAATTTTTCATTCAAAGTATACCAATTCTCAACATGAGCAACTGTGACCAACAGCAGAAATAAAAGCAGAATTTCATCTCAGATTTACTGAGCTCATCTGAGATTTTCTATAATGCCCTATGTTTAAAACCTAGCACATCTTTCTTTTTTAAACATAAAGAATATCCTTTAAGGTTATTCTTGAACTGAAACCTTCAAGAACGTTCAAAGGTTCACAGCTAAGGTGTTGTGGTAGTCCAAAATGTTTGCCCTCAGATCATTATCCGGCCCTTCCCTACTCTATGCTATATTGCAGGGAACTACATTTCCCAGGTTCTCTTGCTAACTGGCTTCCAGACAGCTTTGGGAGGTATAGGTGGAAGACTGTGGAGAGGAAAAAAAGGGAAAAGTCTAAGTGTCCTCCCTCCGTTAATCTTCCCAGCACTAACTGGGCATGTTCCATGGCTCAGCTCCTGCCACAGGCAGCCCCCACCCCATCACTCTAGCTCCTTCTAGGCAGGCCCAAGTTCTTGAGTTCTAAAAACCCCATCTCCTCCCACTGTTGCTCCATCCCTAGGAGTGATAGTGATCTCCAGCAATTCCCTCACCTGTTGTAAGCAGATTCTCTGTATTAAATTCCCTATACTGAAAGACTTATAGTGGTTTCTCTTTTCCTGAGTGGGCCCTGACTCATACAGGTGACCCAACTTAAACCATTTAAATGTCATTAAGATCAATAAAAAGCATCGGAGGAGGTCACTGTATTTTGGCCTTGTTCCAAAATACACACTGGATAACTTATCAAGGCAAATAGCAGGTATGTGGGGTTAGAGGTTCTACTTACCTAGCCCCAACTTTTTCTCTCGTGGTCTTAGAAGCTGTAGGAATAAGAAACTACGTTTCACACAGATAAACAAGAATCTGACTACTTTAAAAGCATTAAAGTAACAAACCAAAACTTAAAAGTAACAAACCGAACAGTTTAGCATAGCTTTTGAGAAAAAGCATCAATCTTTAACCCCAACTATACAGGGAAAATTTTAAACATTTTTTCTTCTGGTGCCATCCACCATATTTTAAATAACATGTCTTTACATCTACTATTTGAGTTATCATTTAAAACAGTACCTATTAATTTCTTCCTAGAAAAACTAAGGATTTAACTCACTATTGTATATCCTCTTGGGATATCTGATTTGTTTTCTCAATTCTCTTTGTGACTTTAAATGCTGACACTATTCTTCCTCCATCAGCTTATCCTGACTTTACACTTGGATGGCCTTTCTCCTTCTCCACTGGTCCAGTGATATGTTACATTCCTGACAAAAAGGTTAAGATTCTTTCCCTTTTCTTACTTTTTGTCAATCACAAAGTCTTTACAAGTGTTTTGCTTCATATTTGGACCCTGACTTGATTGTTTAGCTTTTTCCTTTTGGCTGGACACTTAAAAGGTAGAATGCAAGATTCTGACTCTGTTCTAAGATTCTGAGGTATGGGTCTTTGGGCAGACTCCCCAGTAAGCATATCTTGGGCCCTTCTGCATTCACCAGTGTATAAGTAGGTTCCCTCAGATGACAAATACCTCAACAAAACATTTTCAGCTTAATTCAAGCAGGATGGATTTATATATGTAATTTAAAAAAGAAATTTTACTACAAGCAAGCTAATATATGTTTCTACTTGCATGGAATATCTTTTTCCATCCTTTCACTTTCAGTCTATATGTGTCCTTACAGGTAAAGTAAGTCTCTTGTAGGCAGCATATAATTAGGTCTTGTCTTTTAATCTACTCCAAGTCTTTTGATTGGAGAATTTAATCCATTTATATTCGAGGTAATTACTGATAGGTAAGAACTTACTGCAGCCATTTTGTTAATTGTTAGTAGTTGTCATGTAGATCTTTTGCTTCTTTGTGACTTTCTCTAGTAGATGCTTTGATTCCTTAATTTTGATCTCGTATTATCTATTAACTTTTTCCTTTATGATCACCATGAGACTTAAAAAAAAAAGCATCTCAGAGTGATAACAGGCTATTTTAAGCTAACAACTTAACTTGAATTGCTTAAAGTTATTTTACTCCACTTTCACCCCACCTACCCCCCCAACATTTGAAATTTTTTAAGTCACAATTTACATCTACAGCAAAGATACATCTTGAACAAAGATGGTTAAAATACAATGCTATCTGATGAGAGCTTATAGGAAGGAGAAATAAACATTCGATCATCTACAATTACAAGTCACTGAACAAAAAGAAACAAAATATGTCGAACACAGCTATATTTTATTTTATTTTGTGATTGATAGTTACTGACAAAATGCTGACCTCATCTGTATCTATCCTGAGAAAGCAAATCTTTTAAAGCTCATCTGAGATCTTATATAACCCTGTACAGCCGGAAAATCTTTCTTCTTTAAAAAGATAACTTTGTTATAGCATTCTCCCTCTTACCTGCAGAGGATACATTCCAAGATCCTCAATGGATGCCTGAAACCTCAGATAGGACTGAACCTTATATATATTATGTTTTTTCCCCTATACATACGTACCTATGCTTATGATAAAGTTTAATTCATAAATTAGGCACAGTACGAGATTAACAATAACTAATAATAGAACAATTATAACTATACTGTAATAAAAATTATGTGAATGTGGTCTCTCTCTCTCTCTCAATGTATCTTATCATACTTTACTCACCTGTTTTTGGACCCCAGTTGATTACAGGTAACAAAATTCGGAAAGCAAAACCATGGATAAGAGGGACGACCATACTTATAATTTTCAGCAATGTTCAAAGGTTTATATAAAATGTTAAACAATGTTGCATATAATAGAGTACTATGGAGCAGTTAAAACAAATAAGGCAATCTGGTAACAAAAGATCTCCAAGGCATAATTAGAATTAATGACATATGAAGATGGCATTTATGTTTAAAAATAACACCAGCACAGTACCTAGTCCTACAGATATACACACATACACATATATGCACAAAAGGTATGCATATACACATACATATGCACACAAAACACACACCAAACTGTTGACCTGGGTCTCCCCTGGGGAAGGGACTGGGATATACATTAGGAAATAGCCATGATAGGCAAATTCAGTTTCACTGGTAATATTTACACTTCGCAAGAATGTACTTACTTATTTCTTATGTACTAAATTCAAATTCTTTCCATTTAGTACTGTGTTTTACTTTGAGACTCTCAATTCCACCACCGCACCCTCCCCTGACCCTTCTTTGCCTCCTGATATCAGTCTGATCGCCCCTTTCTATGTGAGGCAGGACAGCACTGCAGACAGGGACATGGGCTCTGGAGTCACAACGCCTTAGTGTGAATCTTGGCCTCACTGCTCATTTGCTGGGCACGACAGAGGCCCCCACACAAGGCTGTTATGAGGAATAAGCAGTGACTCATGGAAAGTGCTTGCAAGAGTGCCAGCACACACTATTTGGACTATGTTTACCATAACTGCCTATAAAAGACTTCATTTGATACTACAATTTGTTTGGAAAAAAACAAAACCTTTTTTGTAAAAATTATCAGGGAAAATCTTGGAAAAAGATAATTATTAACAGTAGAAAATATTCCAATCACTTCTCGGCCTTTTGCCTAAGATCAGGTGAAAGCAGTATGTGACTTTACTTAAAACAGAATCGAGACTCTGCTACACATGCAGCTCTAGAACCTGCTTTATACTTACTACATCAAATGTATAAATATTGAGTCATGAGATTGCTAGATGATACTCCAGAAAAATGGTATCAATCTGTACTAGGATCAATAGTATTAGAGTGGATCTGTTCTACCACAGTCTCAAAAACACCACATTGTAACAAATGTGAAAGAAATAAGAAAATAAAAATAAATCTTCAGCCAAGAAAAGTTAATTGTACTTGCCTCCTATTTTGCAATTCTTCATTTATCAATACTTTTTCATGTTTAATAGCCATTTGTAGTTCTTGTTTATGAATCATCTGTTATTTGGTTAGACTACTGATCTTTTAGTTATAAACTATATTTCAGTATTTGGAAATAGAAGTTTAATATTTTTAAGTAGGCAAACCTCCCAGTCTTACAGTTATGTTTGATGTTTTAAAAATTATGAAAATGTATTACATTTTAATATCAGAACAATTTTTAAAAATACTAAACTACAAAATAATGACAAAATGAGCAAAAGTTCTGAGGATCTAATGTAACATGGTGAGTATAGCTAATACTACTAAACTGCATACCTGAAATTTGCAAGAACGAACTGCAAGTGTCCTCGCCAGACACACACAAAGGGTAACTATGTGAAGTGATGGATGTCTTCATTACCCAATTGTGGTAATCATTTCACAATGTATATATATCAAATCATCACATTGTATACTTTAAATATATTCAATTTATTTGTCAATTATACTTCAACAAAGCTGGGAAAAAAATGACAAAATACAGATGACTTTATCTGATCTCAAGTTGGGGGATGAAACAAACTACAAACCAAACACAGTGGAAGCATTCAATGTAGAAAGGTTGAAGTCCTCCACAATCTCGTAACTCTCCGCCCTGTAAGCATTGTTAACAGTTCAGAATAACTGCCCCCAGTTTTTCTATGGTCCCAGGTAGCTGCATAGCCTTGGAAAATGACTTAACCTCTTGCCTCAGTTTCCTTACCTACCCAGTTTTAAAAAAATATACCTTCCTTGGTTTGTTTTCCGAAACATTCATTTCAGCCAGCTGACAAAGCATCTGTGCTGAATACTTTATCTGAGGTATTCTAAGGTAGTTTCAATATCATTTTTCTCATCTTCCCCCCAACTAAACAAATACACATCACTTAAAAAGCAAGTAAGTGCCACCCCTGGCATGGCCTGATATTGTTTTTTGGTTTTTGTTTTTTTTGAAAGTCATTTTCTAGTTTAAATTATTTAAAGGTCATAAAGTGATGAATAAGGAATTTTATTTGGTACTACAGGGAAATCATGACAGTGAATGCTAATTTTTCTCATTATTTTGAATTTTATTAGGTTGATAGGAAAAATGTCTTTGAAGACAATGTTGTTTTAGAATCTGAAAGGCCAATTTAGTAGGCATTCCCTAAAATCAACCAATCACATTCCAAGGCTGAGGTTCTGCGACAAAAGTATTCCAAATGTTGTCAGGCTGATGTTCCCAAATTAAACAGCAGCATGTGACTGAGTATTCTATACATAACAAATGTGAATCAGAGCCCAACTCAGGGCTTCTACAGAAAAATTGGGGAATTATTGGTCAAAAATTTGAACTTAGCATCACTGAAAACCTCTGCTATAAGGCTTAAAATCTGTCAACTTCTTAGCTCCTGCTAGTAGATTTTCAGAGAGGACTTTAGGTTACTCATCTGTGAAATACACTGAATCTACGGTATAGGATAGATTTACCACGTATATGAATAATACAATTCCCTTAAACTTTTCCCACCAACCAAGACCTACGACTGATATTCACCTCTAAGCAAACATTACTTGTAGAAATTATATCTATCACTGAGAGTAATCAAGAATATTTGGACCCAGTGACTATTATTTATGATGATTAATTACCATTTTTGAAATGCAAATATCAATAAAGGTTCTCAAGAAACTTCTTTATTTCTCTATACCAATGGTTCTCTGGTTAAGGGAAAGGGACAATTTTGCCCCCAAGGAGACATCTGACAATATCCAGACATTTCTGACTGCCAACTGGGGGGTTGCTACTAGCATCTAGTGAGTAGAGTCCAAAGGACATCCTACAATGCACAGCCAGCCTCCTACAGCAAAGAAAAGAATTAGCCTGTCCCAAATGTCAATAGTACCGAGACTGAGAAACTCTAATCTGCAATAATTTATAAATATAAATTACAAAAGTAGAGCTCACAAGTATGCGCAAACATTTATAAATCCAACCAGTGATCAAAAAATAAAATTTATGCACGCATCGACCTGGTACTGCAGTACTTCCAGGAACAGTGCACCCCCTCGGGGGATCAAATAAATAATAAAATAAACTCTACATTTGCCTAAGTTACTCCTATAGAAGAGTAATAAGTTTCAAAGTACAGTAGGAAAATCTGAAGTTTAGGACTCGAAAGGTCAAACTACTCCCATCAGACTATTCTACAGATTAAAAATAAAAATGCTAAGTACTCTGAAAAGTCATTACTGTTTCACATGAAAACAGTCACCTTTCCCACCTCCAAGTTCTCAGTTGCAGGCAATATTCTCTACTGAAAGTATGAGAATACCTAGAGAAAGGGGGCAAGAAAAATTAAGACAAATACTACTAATTGCAAACTGGTTCTATGATATATCTTGTTAACTCAGTAACATGCTTTAATTTTGCCCTTCGAGAAGATTTACCTGCAGAATCAGTCATAAATAGAGTTCATCCAAAGGCTCACTCTTTTGCTGTAAAATTACCAGTGACCCAACATACCAAAGATATGCAAAATTTTAAGCACAATGAAAATGCATTTAAATCCCAAGAGAATAAGACACTCTTTATCTTTCCAGGTTCTACAGAACAGGCAAATAGATTATATTTAAACATTATTCATTTCTCATCTTTCCCCTACATAAACACAACTCATATGACAGAAAAATGTTCAGATAACTTACGATTTTGTCTGACCCGTAGATCTTCTCTAATTGTTCAGCAACATCTCTTGTTCCATCTGGGCTTCCATCATCTATGATTATAATTTCATAGCTGATTCCACTAAAATAAAAAATTTAAATTTTTATTAATGTTTGAAGGCAGTAGAATTACAAAAGATTTCACTGTGTTTCAGAATTAACATCTGTCACTTTCCATTAACTTCAAGTGGTATTTTCTATTTTAAAAACAAGCCAACACAATACTTGGTAGATAAATACTACACGTGTAAGTGATTACCATTATATGTCCCTCTACTCACCCAAGACATTCTTTTTGTTAACTTTATCTGGAAAAGGGGAAAGAAAAGGAGGCACAGCCAAACCTCTACAATGTAACGTTCTGTTTCCTCTTGATCCTAACTTAAACATATGCAAGGAAATCCACCAGAAAACACATTCCACGCTTAAAGGCTTTAAAACAGTCAGTCCCGGCAAACTTTGCAGAAAGCAAAACTCAGTGCTTCTATTCTCCAAGAGTAGATACAATGATTTCAGCTTCCCACAGTGCCTGAAATTTGGGCACAGTGCTTTACATACCAAGCATGTAAGGTGACTCTAATACACATGGTGAAAGAGACATTTCATAAACAAAATGGAGTCATTTATAAGCTAAATTACTCTGCTCTCCCATTTCAAAGCAGCCACACCAACTGAGGGTGAGGCAGCTTAAAGGAATCAAGCTGGGCTGACTTCAAGCAATTTGCATCTGAGCAGAAAATAGTTGTTTCATCTTCTCATTTTGATTTTAAAAGATCCACTCACAAACCATTAAAAGAAAAGATAACCTGCACTACATAAAAAAATTAGAATACAGCAAAAATATCATAAAATTAGAACACAAACCCTGAACAAGATTAGCTATATGATGGTTAATTTCTTTAATTTGGAAAAGGACTGCAGAAATCAAAATAAAAAGATTAACCAAATGGAAGAAAAGATATAAATCTTAAAACTTTGAGGGGCTATGTATGTGAAGACAGTTACTGAAAGAAAAACAATAAAACAGCAATGGTTTCCACAAATTATTTCCAACAATGTCAAGTTTAACAACGCTCAAGTTGGTTGGTTGGTGGGGAAACAGGCACGATGAAGATTAGAGTCCTTAATTGGTACAATCGTTTTTGGTGAGCACTTTGGAAATAACTGCCAATTTAAAGCATATCTCTGTCGACCCAGCAATTCCACCTTTAAGACTTTATCCCCGATACACTCATAAGAGTGTGTTTGCTGCAACATTCATGCAATAAAGGAGCACTATGTTTCAAGCATTTTTCTAAATCATGGAAAATATGGTGTAAACAAAATCCCTGCTCTCATTTGTAAAGCAAAAGCCAAAAAATAAAAACAAAAAACTCTAGAAATCATCTGTTCATTAATATGACCTGATTAAATAAATAACACAGCCATATGGAATATTACCTAACTCAAAATAATTTGCTATGCTTGTATGTGTTAATACGGAAAGATAAAAAACTTCACTGCATATTAACCGTAAAACAAGTTACTCTGTACTAATTCCAGGATTTTCTAAAGTTTTTAAAAGATTGCATAACACTTCCAAATTCAAACTCCAAGCCCCCTCCCCCAGTTTCCAACAACCACACCAACCATTCACAAGTGATCAGCGAAGATGCCCTTCTGCTCTCTCCTTTCCAGAAAGATTATCGTGCCCATCAACAGCTCCCTAACCCACACAGACCAAATCTCATGCTTATATAAGCACTCGGCACCGAGGCGGCCAGTGAGCGCGCTCGCTTAGACTCCTGGCTCTTCCGCAGATTCTGACCGCCTAGAGGGAGGCGTGAGGTCAGGCTTTCCGCCTCGCCCCCAAGTAAAAGGGTGGCCAACCCTTCTAAGAAAAGGCGGGGAGGGGGGAAACGAGAGGAGTTGACGATAAAGATAAGTGGGCGTCACAAAACCCAAGGGCAGGAAGGAGAATCCAGGACATGGAGAGAACCTCAGAACTATCTGCCTCTGCTTTCCTCGCAGGGTGGCCTCCACCCCGAGGATTCCTGCGCGAGCCGAAGAAAGGCTGGGCAGGGCCGCCTCGCGCAGCCAACTGCCGACACCCAAGCCGGGGAAGCCAGCTCATCTCGCTCCTGGGGAGGGTGGCCTCGTGCGCTACCTCTCGGAGAAGCTTTTCACCAGCAGCCACACGATGAGCGGTAGGTTCTCGCGCTCGTTGTAGGTGGGTAAAAGCACCGAATACTTGTCCTGTCGCGGATTGCGCACCTCCGGCTCCCGGAGAGCCCCGGGAGGAGTGCGACTGGCATCCAAGGAGGCCATGGCGGAACTGCGCAAGATGCCGGAAGCGGAATTATGTAAACGCGGCGCGAGCGGGGACGGCTCGGACTGTACCAAATTCGGGAGAGGGTGATGGTCTGGTTCTAGTTCTTCTAGGGCTCTGTATGGTGCAATTGGAGATGTTCAGGACTATGCACGTTTAAAGTTTAACCTGAACTTTTCTTCAGGAAGTACTTATTTATTCATCACCTTTTCCCAAGCTCCACAAAGCTTTTTAGTTTATCCCAGTCGCTAGGAGACAGCAAGCCGGAAACGGAAATGCCTTTCACAACTTCCGGAAGAAGTCGCCATGGCTGCCAGGGAGGAGGTACTCGCCTTGCAGGCTGAAGTTGCCCAGCGTGAGGAGGAGCTGAGGTTCCTGAAGCAGAGGCTGGCGGCGGCTCTTTTGACGGAGCAGGAACCCCAGCCAGAACAGCTGGATCCGGTGTCGCCGCTGCCGCTGAAGGCCTCCCTCTCCCGAGATGAGATTCTGCGCTATAGTCGGCAGCTAATACTGCCTGAGCTGGGCGTGCACGGACAGCTTCGCCTGGCGACCGCGTCCGTGCTAGTGGTGGGCTGCGGTGGGCTCGGTTGTCCACTGGCGCAGTACCTGGCAGCAGCCGGCGTGGGCCGCCTTGGCCTCGTGGACTACGACGTGGTAGAAATGAGCAACCTGCCCCGCCAGGTGCTTCATGGCGAGGCACTGGCCGGCCAGGCCAAGGCCTTTTCGGCTGCGGCCTCGCTGCGCCGGCTCAACTCGGCGGTGGAGTGCGTGCCCTACGCTCAGGCCCTGACGCCAGCCACGGCTCTAGACCTGGTCCGCCGCTATGACTTGGTGGCCGACTGCTCCGACAACATGCCCACTCGCTACCTGGTTAACGACGCATGTGTGCTGGCCGGCCGGCCTCTTGTGTCTGCCAGCGCCTTGCGCTTCGAGGGCCAAATCACAGTCTACCACTATGACGGAGGGCCTTGCTATCGCTGCGTATTCCCTCAACCACCCCCAGCTGAGACAGTGACCAATTGCGCCGATGGCGGGGTGCTCGGTGTCGTGACTGGGGTCCTGGGCTGTCTGCAGGCACTGGAAGTGCTGAAAATCGCTGCGGGTCTGGGCCCCTCTTACAGTGGTAGGATGTTGCTCTTCGATGCCCTCAGAGGGCATCAGCATTTCCGCTGTATTCAGCTGCGGAGCCGCAGGCCCGACTGTGCGGTTTGCGGGGAGTGGCCCACTGTGACTGACCTACAGGACTATGAAGCCTTCTGTGGCTCCGCAGCCAATGACAAGTGCCGCTCCCTGCAGTTATTGAGCTCAGAGGAGCGAGTTTCTGTCACCGACTATAAGCGACTTCTGGATTCTGGGGCACCCCATCTGTTGCTGGACGTCAGGCCCCAAGTGGAAGTGGACATCTGTCGTTTGCCTCATTCCCTACACATCCCTTTGAAACATTTGGAACAGAGGGATGCGGAGAGCTTGAAACTCTTAGGAGAAGCGATCCGGGAAGGGAAGCGGGACACACAGGAAGGGGCTGCTCTCTCCATTTATGTCATTTGCAAACTGGGAAATGACTCCCAGAAAGCTGTGAAGATCCTCCAGTCCTTAGCAGCAGCCCAAGAGTTAGGCTCTTTAACAGTTCGGGATGTTGTGGGGGGCCTCATGGCCTGGGCTTCCAAAATCGATGGAACATTTCCGCAGTACTGAGATGACTGGTATAGTCTGATGAGAAAGATATGAATTGCCATAATATGTCAAAGATAGGTTTATTTTCATTTTTTCAGTAATATGGTGAAGAGCCTGGGATTCTACATTGTCTGTGAATTCATGGACTCCATTTTTTATCAGTAGTTTTTTGATTGTAGTGTATTAGATGACTGACTTATTAATGGATTATAATACTGTTTCTGAGAACCGTCACGTGTTTTTAGCACTTGGAGGATGTCTTAAACATGTGAGATGCAATGTGACAGGATTTTGTATTTTAAACTGCAGATCATTTACCTGTCCTTTCTTTCCACCTCTCCCAAACAAAAAAACTCTCTAAATCATTCATTTTATGCCTGGAGTTAAGATGTAGTAAATTTAGTCTTACCAAGTTGATCACAGATGATATACTTAAGGGCAGTCGATTATTTATTAATACATTCAATTGCGTCTTATTTCCAGTTTAAATGATAGAATATACTCTACAGACATAAGTGTTTAATATGTCAACTGTGTTAATTATCTGTGAAGTGGTCATTCTATGTAACATTTAGAATTAATGTCAAACTGAGATCTTTACAATTTAGCAAAATAAAGGAAACTACCCTTGTAGTCTGTTGTTTTCTCTTACAAATTTATAGCTTTTCAGGAAACATACACACACAGTCGCACCATTGAGTACCAAGAGCACTATCAATCGTAGGTCTTAACGAGATAAGAGAAGAGGTGCCTGTGTGTAACAGGGACTACCACCTCAAGAGTTTTTTGATAACTGTTATAAAAATGTCCCTTGATAGCCTTGAGAACTGTGAAGGAAAACAGGACTTTTAGACTACAAGTTTCTCTTGATGACACAAAGAATAATAGTTAAATATCTGTTTTGTGCAGAGCTTTAAACAAAGGGCTTTGCAAACGCGGCAACTACAGAGCCAGGCAAGTAAAGAAATGAGAAACGATGGCCAGGTAGGAACCTCGGTGACCTAGGGCGCACACGCCCCATCTAAAGCCACTACACAGCTTAAACCAACTTTGCCATGCAGGAGAGTGGTTATCTTGTTGCCAAACCTTTAAATATTTTAAGTACATCAACCATTTGGATTTTTCTGTGAAATCTAATTTTTAAATGTTGAAAATGAATTTAAAAATTTTGAAACTGTTTACCCAAAGAAACATGCACCTGTAGGCCAGATGAAACCTTTAAGTTTAAATAGGAAAAACAAACAAACAAACAAAAAAACCAAACCCCAAACCCCAAAACATGATTTGGTTTTTAATTTCGTTGACATGGAGGTAGCTGAGTGTTGGGGGAAGTCTAAAGCTGCTTTAAGAATTCTTCACCACTGTATTTTGTGCTTTTCGTTTGTATTTATAGGCTAAGTATCTTAGGCAGGTAAGGTTATAAAGAAAAGTGTACTTTTTGCTCAATCATTTTAATGTCATTTAATATTATGTAAATTTAAACTTACGTAAAATGACAGATTGATATTTTCAAGAGACTGAAAGATTGAAATTGGCGCACTATATGCACTATCAACCTATTGTTTGCTTTTCCTAGTATTTTGATGAATTGGTGATTGAATGTGATTTCTTAGAATTTGCCTGCATAATAGTGAATCAGAACGAAGAAGGAAGAGTGTGATAGAAATGAGTGTTTACAGATGATACTTTTGAAAATTTGCACCTGTTGTGTTTTGGGCTGAATTAGACACATAATAAATTAACCCCTAAAAACAGCAGGAAAAAAAAGAGTGGTAAATGGATTAAGTTAAAACAATCCTGAGATAGATGATCTGTAACAATTATCAAGGAAGGATTTATTATCTTTTTAAACATGTACTGCTAGCTTAGAAAAAGCAAAATCAGTTTTCAAAGCATCAATATTATATGAATTTATCATATGCTTAGCTTAAAAATGTTTAGGTTTTTAAAAGTAATTCATGCTTGTGATAAAATTTGAACGGTTCAAAAGTATGTACACAAAATGCAATGTGGTCTCCTGGATTGAACCCTGAGACGGAAGAAGGATATCGATGGAAAAACTGGGGAAATCTGAGTAAAGTCTGTAGTTCAGTTAATAGTATCACACCCATGGTAATTTCTTAGTTTTGACAAATGCACCATGGATTTTTAAGATGTCAACATTATGAGAAGCCAAGTGGACGGTGTATGGGAAATTTATATTTGCAACTTCAAAATAATTTCAAAATAGGAAGTTTAAAAACAATAATATCCACAGAAAATGTAAGTCTTCCCTCTGACTCCTAACCCTCAATCTTTCAAGTTCCTTCCTCAGACATTCCCTGTAACCGGTCTTACTATGTTTTTACACATGCATAGTTGCACATACACCTTTTAAATCCAAATGATAGCATTTGATTTACATTGTTCCTATACTTTGCTTTTTAAAATGTAGTACATATTGGCCACTGTCCCATTTGATCTCAGTTCACATAGATCAACCTCATGCTTTGTAATTACAATTTAAAATGCCATCATATACATGCTCTATAAGTTAAGCAGTTCCTCCTTAATGGACACTCAGGATTTTTAGTCTTTTTGTTATTAGTAACAGTGCTTCAAAGAATAGCTTAATATTTTATATCTTTGTACGAATGCACGTAACAAATAATAAAGTACTTACTATGTCTCAGGGTATGTCCAGTTCTGTTGTGAACAGGCCGTCCCACGTTTCCTTTTAAAGAAATGTATCAGTGAACACCAACATGCTTAAGGAGGCTATTGCCCAACACTCTTGCCAGCATAGTCTTGCCAAACATAGATCTTTGCCAATTTGATAATTAAAAAAAAAAATCTCTTGAAACTCAAAATACTTGGGGCTAAGAGAAAAAAAAACCCACTGTGTTAATTTGCGTTTTTATTTCTGATTAAGCTAAAGCAGTTTTTCATGTGTTTAAAAGCCTTTTCAGTAAAAAAAAAAAAATACTGCTTATTCTTAGCTCATTTTTCTACCTAGTTGTAGGTCCTTGTTTTTGTTGATGTATGCAATTAAGACACACTACTTAGGAAAGAAAAAAGAGCTCATTATTCTTCCAGCATTCATTGAAAGTCTATCATGTGTACCAGGCACTGGTAGAGTTCTGGGGATACGATAGCACATGGGGCCTACCTTCCAGGTATTCGCAGTTCATTTTACAACTTTATACATATAATTTAGGGTTCTTTCCTACCTACATTATTTCATTGAATTCTTCCACAATTCTGTGAGATACAGGAAACTATCTCCTGTTCATAGGCTCCTCTTATATGTCCTTACCAACGATAGATTTCCCTGAAATAACTTAGCTGGCAGAGAGTCTTGTTCTCAAAGTGGAATCCTTCTGACACTAATGACATCAGGCTCTCTTGTTCCCGTACAGCATTTCAGAAAAGATTCTATTGTATTCTGGGTGGATTTTTCCACTGTTCCCAAGCATTTTATGTGCCCTGATCATCATCCAAAACCCTTTTCTTTGGAGGCATGGTGGGACATTGTGAGCACAATAAATTATCACCATAATACTTGTACCCTGGTAGTCCATTGTTCATGGTCTCCCAGTGGGGTAGGCATTAGTTCAGGGAGGTCTTCAGTCTTTTCTAGAACAGTAGGTGGGTGGAGTCAGGCTCTTGGGACACCTGGGCCATTGTCTAACTGCAGATGTTTCTGATACACATTCTTTATTCCCAGTGAATGTTTTACTTAAGGTTCTGGATACTTATGATATATACCCACACTATATTATATTACATATATCCTCGAGATACACTTGAATTTCCTGATTTAAAAACAAGCATATCATGGGTACTGGCTTTCCTTGGTTGAATTTCTGAAAGCCAGATACACAGGGGTAATAGCCTCGGCACCTAACACTTTTCCAGGTCCAAGGCAATTTTGAAGTTTTGGTATTAGAAACTCCCACATGAAAAAAAAATCCTATATATTAATAAAAAGGAAAGGAAGGGAAGATTGAACACAGGACTATGGATACGGATACCTCAGATAAGAGGAGGGAGGGGAACCATGTGGTCAGATGGACATTATTATCAAAGTCCAAATGTTTGGTGGTGGGTTGTGGCTAATATTAAATGTTATTAAAAATAACTCAATAGGCCAGGCGTGGTGGTTCACGCCTATAATCCTAGCACTGGAGGATCCTTTGAGCTCAGGAGTTCGAGACCAGCCTGAGCAAGAGTGAGACCCCGTCTCTACCAAAAATAGAAAGAAATTAATTGGACAGCTAAAAATATATAGAAAAAAATTAGCCGGGCATGGTGGCACATGCCTGTAGTCCCAGCTACTTGGGAGGCTGAGGCAGGAGGATCGCTTGAGCCCAGGAGTTTGAGGTTGCTGTGAGCTAGGCTGACACCACAGCACTCACTCTAGCCAGGGCAACAGAGTGAGACTCTGTCTCAAAAAAAGAAAAAAAAAAAATAACTCAATACATAGAAGTTGGTCAGGTATGAGTAATAATGAGAAAATGTCATAAACCAATGATGGTGATTAATCCAAAATGTGCATCTGAAATCCGAAGAAAAGGAGAAAAAAGAAAAAAAGTCTGTTGAATTTGATCACCTTCAAAAATTAATTTATTAATTTTTGGGCCAAGATTGCAAATTTGATACACCAGTTTGCTAATGGACAAGAATTTCTTAACAGATGGTATCCTAGTCTCATTCACTCTACACACACACATTCACATTTCCCTTTGTTCTTTTCAACGAAAGGGGAGTCAAGCAACCTTCCCACCCCCAGAGTGTGCCTTTATTTTTGCTCTCCTGAACAGCTCTCTCTAAAGACTCCTTGGGTTTCGAATGTATGTTGTGCTGCCCGCCACCTGAGAACCAAACACGAGTGGTGAGTGTTGGTGAAGAAAGCGTGGTTTATTCAAGTGCCAACAGCCTAAGGAGATGGTGGACTATAGTCTCAAAGACCATCTCATCTTTCTCTGCTTCCTGAGAAACTTACAAAGGGAAGGAAAAGGGGGTGGTGGCAAAAAGCAAGCTTTGTGCAAGTCAGGACTTGTTCGATGGTTATCAGCAACACTAGGTTGTCTGGTGGATCTTGTCGTCAGCTGTCTACGGTTGGCCCGTTCTAGACTCTCGATCTGTTTTTCCTCAAGGACATTTTTCTGATCTTGTGCCTGGCAGCTGTGTCAGTGAGCAGCAGGTTAAACTTTTAAGACAGAACAAGCCGAAAGCACACTGGATGCACAATGGCTTCCCTTTAGCCAGCCTAGAGATACAGTCTGGCCCCTGGAGTGTGCTTATATTTGGAGCCTTTAATTAAAAGAGTTCTATAGAAAGAATCTTAGCACTATTTAATTAATCGACAGCTTCTACATATTTTTTATTCTCATGCCCATTGCTCTGTAGAGAAACAGCTGCCCCTGTCTGCAGGCCAGGTAACCCTGACCTCCCACAAAGGCCTAAGTTTCCAGTTTGTTTGCTTCTACTCTATTAAAACTAGAACGTGAGTAATTATAAGCAGAGAACATGCAGTGGGGAAGCCATTTAGGTCATGCCAAGGAAACACAACTGATTCATTCAGGAAATATTCAGTGGGCATTGGGAATGGGCAGGTACTGGTGCCTGACATGACTGGGGATAGCCGTGAAGAAGACAGACGTGGCTCCCATTGGCATGAGCTTATGTTCTAGTGGAGAAGAGAGAAGACAGATAATGACACAATCACAAATGTGATCCTATGAAAAAGAAGAATGGCTGGGGTGGTGGTAGCCAGACAAGACCTCTGAGAAGGGGCCATGTAAGCTGAGAAGCCTGAAAGAGATCACAGTAGCCATGAGACAAGTTGGGGAAAGAGCATTCCAGGCAGTAGGAACAGCAAGTGCAAAGGCCCTGAGGCTGGAAAGAGCATCCTGAGTTGGAAGACACAGAGGAACCGGGGAAGGCTGGGCCGGGCCATGCAAAGCATCATGGGCCATGGTGAAGAGTCTGGATTTTATTCTAAGGGTCATGGAAAACCATGGCAGGGTTTTAAGAAGGAGGATGCTGTGACCTGTTTATATATTTCAAAGACTCCTCTGGCTGCTTTGTGAAAAGGGATATTATGGGACAAGAATGAAAGCAGGGGATCAGTTAGGCTATTGTAGGTACACAGGAGAGAGGTGATGACAACTAGATACATAGGTTTCCTATTGCTGCTGTAACAAATTACCATGAATTTAGTGGCTTAAAAAACACAGATTTAGTATCTTGCAGTTCTGGAAGTCAGAAGTACTAAAATCAAGGTGTCAGCCCAGCTGCATTCCTTTTGGAGGTTCTAGGAGAGAATTTGTTCCTCACTTTTTCCAGCTTCTAGAGGCTACCTGCATCCCTTGGCTCGTGGTCCCCTTCCTCCATCATCAAAGCATCAAAGCAGTGTAGCAATTTCAACTCCTAACTCCCTCGTGATGCCCTCACTCCAAATCTCCCCTCTCAAACTCTGACTCTGACCCTCCTGTCTCCCTCTTCTAAAGACCCTGTGATTGCATTGGGCCCACCTGGCTAATCCAAGATCCCCTCCCCACGTAACATTCTTAACTTAATCACGCTCACAAAGTCTCTTTTACCATGTGAAGTGACATATTCACAGGCTCCAAGGATTTGGACTTGACATCTTTGGGGGCTGTTATTCGGCAGACCGCACCAGCGCGAGGCGGGTGGTGGAGAGGAGAGAAGTGAAGGGATTGGAGGCGTGTCTTGGAGGTAGACCTCTTTGAAGGACCAGAGGAGGGAGAGGGAAGAGCAAGGGATGATGCGGCCTTTGGACTGAGCAGCTGGATGGATGTTTGTGTTGTTTACGGGGGTGTGGATACTGATGAGGGCCTCGTGAGGAGATGGGAGTCGAGCAAGTGAGAAATATACTTTCCCCCTTCAATACACTTAATTCTTTTATATTGCCCATAAAATCCCAAGACACACAATGTGAGAAGCATGACCCAAGCCATGTCAAGTCTGCTCTTTACGGAGCATCATGAAACCTTCCAGGTGCTACGAGAAACCTTCTCACCAAGGGCAATCCAAGCCAACCCGAGAAGTATTTGTCCTCTATTCCTACAGACAGGGGATGGCAACTCTATGCACTTAAGCCCAAAGTTATACTCAGGGCTGCTGGGTAGTACCTACTAAGGGAGCAATTAGTGTTTCCTAAAATTTGGGACCATTACAAAAAATCTTTAATTGAAGAATTATATACAGAAAAGTACACAAATCCTATGTGTACCACCTGATGGATTTTCACAAATTGGACACTCTTGTCACCAACTCCCTCCCAGATCAAGAAACAGGATGTTAGGGGAACCATGAGCTGTCCTCGTGCTACTTCCCATCCCCCACCCCTCTCCCCCAAAGGCGCCTCAAGCCACGAACACGTAGGAGAAAGCCGCTATGGACAGAAATAAGCTTATTCTTATAAATTTTACTTTCATTTTTCAAGATGAAGCCCCAAATATTTTTCCCTTTCACTATTTACTTTGAAACTCGGGTTCCCGCTTTAAACGGATTTACTAAAAATGGCCTTTTTCTGGTGCTAGAGAGACTCACCTAGCTGGCCTTAGCTCATCTGGCTTTGAGAATGGCAACCTGGTAGACTGATTTGTGGATGGGAGGACGAGCTCAACTGGCCGGAATTAATGCCACGTGAAGGCCTGCCTTGAATGAGCAGAGCTCAGAAATTCAGCGCCAAGGCTCTCACCCGCCTTCTCTTGTTGCATCTGGGGATTCCTGCCCAGCCCAGCTGACGTGGCAGATGGAGAGCCGCGTGAGAGACCCACAGGCCACACAGGGTACACTTGCCACTTGACACGCATGAGGGGTTTGGAAGAATGTTCCCGTAGCCTCGGGAAGGAAGGCTTAGCTGCTGAATAGAGCCGCTGACACGGTGGCTGGGGGTTATTCTTCCCTTCTGTTCCTCAGCCCAAGTAGCCGCAGGGCCTTGATGGAGCCTCTCTGTCACTCCTTGCCTTCGGGGATTCTTTTGAGCATCTTCCCTTTGCCAGCATCAGGGATGCAGCAGAGAAAAAGGCAGATGTGCCCTTTGCTCTCCCCAAGTCCCCAGTGTTGCAGGAGAGAAGCATTAAACAACAAGGTCTGCAACTAGGTCCGGCAACACAACCGGCAGGGCCCCTGTTCAAAAGCTATGAAGAATTCCATTACCAGCCAATAAATTTGTCACACAATGGAAAATGATATGCCACAACCTTCACTGTTTTAATGAAATTAAATTTGCACAAAAAAAAAAAAGAATATCATGACAAGGATAGCAGAGCATGAAATCAAGCGCGAGGCCCTCAGCACGCAGCTGCACAGGTTGGGTGCTCACGGAGCCGGCTCTGAGCACAAGTGTGGAGCGTCTGGCAATGTTATGGGAGGAGGGGCGGTTCTACTGGTATCTACCGGGCAGAGGCCAGGGACGCTGCAAAACACCCTACAGTGCACAGGACAGCCCCACAACAGAGAATTATCCAGCCCTCCAACGGCAGTTGTGTTGAGGTTGAGAAATTCTGCTTTTGTTCATGACAGTTTTAATATAGGCCAGAAAGAAAAAAAATTCTGAGGGTTTTATGACAGCATACAGCCAGGGGACTTCCTACGTCTGGGGCAGGCTTCTTGGAGAAAAGGGCCTTTGAGCTGAGACATGAAGTATGTGTACGAATCAGCCCAGGAGGAGAGGTGGTCAACTCTAACACCCTTTTCCTCCTTACTGAGGTTCAAAACCAAGGGAGAAAGAGACACTCGAGTTAGGTAGATGAAGATGAAAATCCCACCCTTATAGCTAGGAAAGCTATCTGGGGACTGTGCTTAGGGGTGGCCAATCTTGCTAACATGCTGCCCTCTGTTTTCCTGTGCACTTACCGTCGCAGCCTACAGGCCCTCCCAAATATATGTTTTTAGTACAAGTATGTCCCAAAGATTGCATGGGACATACTTACGTTAAAAATCCATGTGCTGTTTCTCTGAAAGGCACATGTAACTGGGCTTCTTGGATTGGTATTTGCTAAACCTGGTGACCCCACGATTCCAGGTGAGCCCAATGTGCTGTCAACATTGAGAACCACTGTTGTTTTTTTTTAAGTGCTGACTGAAATATATTTTTTAAGAAATGACAGGAACATGTTGAGATTTATGAGGCATGACTTGACACATTTGGGTGGAAAACAATTTAATTTTCTTGTTCTTTATTTCAATAGATTTAGGGGGTTCAAGTGTTTTTTATTGCATGGATGAACTGGCTAATGCTGAAGGCAGATCTTTGTATCCATCGCCAGAATAGTGCACATGGTACCTGACAGGCAACTGTTTATCCCTCTCCCCCTCTGCCTCCCCCTGCTTAGTTTCCAACGTCCGTTATGCCACTTTGTGACCATATATACCCATTGTTTACAACCACTGTTTTCATGGAAGTACCTTTCCAGAGAAACAGGAAGAGTGGGAACAGGTGTCATCCTCCCACACTGCTCCCCACCCCCAACGCCAACTTGGTTCTCTTGACCCCTCAGGCATAACCGTTAAGCCCATGGACACCCAGCGGGGCCGTCTCCATGAGGGCACAGTGGGCTCCCAGGCCAAGCCTGGCCCTGCCTTCCTTCTCAAACCCCAGCACCAGCGAGTGCTCCCTGTGGGTCCTCCTGGACCGACTGGCTCAGTAGTGGGCTGGGAAAAGCATGTTCATTAAACCAACATAAAGGCTACTCGGTCAGTACTCTTCACTAAAAATTAATTCCCTACTTCTTATCCCATCTCAAATTACGTGCAGCTTTGTTGTCCGATGTGGCCCATCACAGGTTTGGTAATGAGATTACGTATGCTCCCATCATAAAAGCCAACAGTATATTCAAATTTGAATATAAAGTCTTTAATATATTTCCCAGGACTAATTAACGTCCAAAGATTCCTTATAACTGAAAGTACAAGTAAACTGAAGTCCAGAGGAATTAAAGACTGAACTCAAATCCCCTTGCCCCTATGAGTTGTAAGACCAGAGCAATTAGAGTCCAATTCTTTCCCCCTAATTTCTCATTCTGTTTAGTCTCAGCCATGTAGCATCTCGTTATGATGCCAGGGTAGGGGATCCTTCAGCAGCTGCAGCCTGGGCAGTTTCCCCTGGACAGATATAGTTCCTTTAGGATCTCAGAGGTTGAATGAGTCTCTGGGGACCTCCTCTGTAAGGGGTTGAAAGAGAGATAATGCAAGAAGGAAATAGCAGCACTGGCACTGAGCCCATGACTTTTTCTGAGCCCTGAGCAGCACCCCCAAGCACAATGATGCTCCCACAACCCACTTCCTGGTATAATCCAGGCCCATGTTATTGCTAAAGAACAATAGCAGGAAAATAACATTGGTACCTGCTTCACCAGGATGCAAAGCAGCATATGTCGAGTGTTCACATATCCACAACCCATGAACATAAATCCAGCTGGAACAGGGGCCAGCAGAAATCTTGTTCTGTAAAACAGCAATCCCCAACCTTTTTGGCAGTAGGGACCGGTTTCCTGGAAGACAGATGGGGGCAGGGGTGGGAGTGGAGGCGGAGCTCAGGCGGTGATGCAAGGATGGGGCGTGGCCGTAAATGCAGATGAGGATTTGCTGCTCACCTGGGGCTCACTGCTCACTTTCTGCTGTGCCCGCCGTCCCCCGCTTCCTAAGTTTCATGGAAGACAGTTTTTCCATGAAAAGCTGAGCTCTGCAGCCTGGTCCCTAACAGGCCACTCAGCAGCCTGGGGGTCGGGGGACCACAGCTGTAAAGGGCCAGAAAATAAATATTCTCAACTTTTCCAGCCATGTGGTCTCCACTGCAACTCAATTCAGCTGTTGTAGTGTGAAAACAGCCGTAGACAATACTGACAAATGGGCATGGCTGTGTTCTAATAAAACTTTATTTTTAAAAATGGGTGGTGGTCATAACTGCCTGATCCCTGAATTAGGAGAAATCTCCCACAAAAGGCCACTTTCGACACTAGCCATTTACCGTGTCTCAAGTGAAAATCCATTTATGCATATGTCTCCTTCCTCAGAGAGTAGCATTTGGGATGTTTCTATCCTCTTGAAAAACTTTAAAATGTGAAGGTCTTATTTAAGGTCCTTTCCTTCCTACTCAATAATTTACAGCAAATAATGATCCAGTTCAACGTATTGTGTGCTAAAGACTTTGTACTTACTCACTGACTTGATTTTCATGAGAACTCACTAGGTAGATACTATTATTATGCCTGTTTCAGGTAAGGAAACCAAGGCACAGAGAAATAACTTGTCCCAGTCTACACAGCTAGAAAGTAGTAGAGGCAGGATCTGAATCCAGGCAGTCCAGGCCGGTGTAAGCCTCTGTATGTCTGTTTCCCTTTGATTGAGCCCCGTGTCCTGTTAGCGGGTGTGTTCATCCTGGGCCCCTGCCTGTCATTGAGGAATTTCTTGGCCTGCAGAGCCTGCCTGCTGGGGACCTTTCCTTTTCCTCCTGCAACTTCTGTTTCAGCTGCAGATTCCAGAACTGAAGTTACTGCTGATGTTTCTGAGATTCTGCCTCCCAAGTCCAGTGAGACCTCTCGCTTCTGCGGGGGCTCCTTTGGCCAGTCTTTTTTACATGGGGACATTCCAGCCTTCTGAGAGTGTAGGACTGGGCTACACTCTGCTGTGTAGAATTCTTACATTTTTCTGGGTCATGACCCCTTTGACAGTCTAGAGGAGTCCATGAACCCCTTCTCAGGATATCTATTAATAATTGGCTCCCTTTGCCATGAGAAGCTTACAAAGGAAGCCAATTACGGTGAAACATCATTAACATCTTATAAAAACAAATTTGTGATGTAGTGATATTTGTGCTCCTTGTGTTATTGTGTTATCCATGCCTCGTATAACATAATCAGATAGCAAGTTGACCACCATAACTTTGAGCATAAACAGTATTTTGAGATAAATTATAAAAATATCTGATTTTTGTTGGTGACCAAGTCACAGGGGCTGTTGATCCACTGATAATGAAATACAACGTGTAAGTTAAAAGTTAGTGAAAATAAAGATGTATTTTTTTCTTCCTGATCCAAGTTCATAGACACCCTTGAATTGTATCCATAGACACTTCCGGAAGTCTCTGGAGCTAGGTTAAGAGCCCCTGAACTCACTTTGCATTTGTCTTTGCTGGGTTCCCCCTAGGGAAGGCTCGGTTGGAGTTTTAATGGTTTAACCCCGGGGGTTGGCAAGCTTATTCTGTAAAGTATCAAACAATAAATATTTTAGGCCTTGAAGGCTGTACTGTCTTTGTCACAACCACTCAACTCCGTAGCTGTTATGTGAAAACAGCCATAAACAATACATAAATGAATGTGTGTGGTTGGGTTCCAATAAAACTTTATTAATGAATTTGAACTTCATGTAATTTTTACATGATATGAAATAGTCTCCTTTGGATTTTTTTTCAACCATTTAAAAACATGAAAACCATTCTTAGTTTATGGGTCGTGCAAAAAGTGGCTGTGGACTGGACTTGGCTCATGGGCTGTAGTTTGCTGGCCCCTGGCGTAACTTGTGTCTTAAGCCTGGTCCGTGTCACTTTCTGCCACATGGAAGACAAAGCACTGTCTGCTGGTCGTGCAGGGCTGCTTTCTCTGCTTTCTGATCCTGCCATCTGCTTTCCTTCTATATTCTTTTAGATTTTGTCTTTGTGAAGTCTCACAGTGAGATATATGAAATCGATGCATTCAGGATCTGCCATGAGCATTCACTGTTATTATAAAATGAGTCCCGTCCCACTTTCCAACTGGAATTGGACTTTCTTCCCCTGGAAACATTTGCCCATTACGCCAGCTCCTGAACCAGGCTTGGACTCAGTCTATGGTTCCTCTTCAATTTGTCTTATCTTTGCTGACCCTATCTTTAGAGCTGAGTTTGCATAACGTTGTCAAGCCTGTCCTCTTTGGACACTGGCAAGTCCTGTGTCCTCACCGGAGAAACCATCACCTGGAAAGTCGCCCAATAATAAATGTGATTATTTTACTGTGGTATTCTCCTCTCCAATCTGAACCACTTGGTCTAGCTCTGCAAACCTTCCAGGGATGGTTCCCGCATCCCTCTTCATCTGGGCTCGCTCTCTGCAGTTTTAGGGGATTTCTGTGCCTTGGCGTCATCTCCAGAGCCTGCTCCAGGCTGTCAAGCACCTTTTCTGGCCTTTTCTCCTCAGGTAGATTTCTCTGGGTCCTAGTAGCAATCAGAGATTCTCCCCTTTTGTTTATTAGTAAAATCTACCACGTGTCAGTGAGCGAAGCCACAATGTCTACAGTTGTGGTCACAGCTTACGCAATCAGTAAATCCAGGAGACACATGGAGGGTGGTGCCCTCAAGAGCCTGTGAACCAACACGCGAGTTCCAGTAGTTTCTTCCTTTAGTCCCCAAAGACATTAAAAACACCCCCTTCAAAAATAGTAATAAAATTTGGGACAGTCAGTTAGGCAGAACCCGGGCGCTGCAGCACTTGTTTGAAGCCAGGCCCTCTGGAATGCACTTGAAAACCCCAGCCTGCAGTCTTGACTGGAAGTCAGTAAAACCAGCAACCGTTGTTATGGAAACTCTGCCTCCTTGAGGCGAAGCTCAAGTGGGACCAAAAGACTGTCCCCTATAACCCAATCACAACCTACACCTGATCACTCCTCACCCGCTCCGTTCTCTTGCCCCTTTGCTGTGTTACGGACTCGCTGGGCCAAGCCCTGGACCTCATCAAATCCAACTTTCCAGTTTACTCCTGCACCTGCGCAGCTCAACACAGCAGGAGAAACACCACCAAGCTGACCCGGGCTGCTCCTCAGTCGAGCGGGTCCCTGGGCTGCCGGCTGAGGAGAGCCTGTGTGAGAACCGAGCCCACAGAGCAGGGCAGAGCGGAGAGGCCCTTGCTCCGACCACTTTTCCCCAGTGGTTCTAACTGCAGTCTCAGGACCGGCTCTCATTGGACGGTTAACTGTGGCAGGCAGGGTTGGGGTGCTCTGATTGGCCAGGCCTGGGTCACGTGCCCAACCCCGGCACTGGGCGGGGTTTGGGATGAGTAGGATAGGTCCCATCCAATCCCATGGCTTGCAAGTGGGGGAGGGAGAGGTGGTTCTTGTTTTAAAATGTAGGTGTTATTATTCAGGATGGGGCGCCAACAGATTAGGAGACACCTGATCTGAGTTTGTTATATACACAGGTCGCAACAGGAGGGGGCATGGCGCCACGCAGGGGCACACCGGGAAGCAGCAGGGTCCGGCAGGAGGCAGAGGGCACGAGGGGAAATAGCGCAAGAGCCTTGGTTGTGGTTTCCGTGGGAAGGACTGGGCGAGGCAGGGTAAGCAGGCCCAGGATTGATGAGCTGGAATAATTTCAGTGGGCTCTGGGGTGTAGGGGCTGCCCTAGCTGTCGGGTGGCCTGGGTGATAGTGGCCTGAGGGCAGGTGGATAGTGGCCGAGAGTGTGAAAGTCCAATGGGTAAAGGAGGTGGTTCGGGTGTGGGCTCCGGATTGGTTGGTTGGTATTTGAAGAGCTTGCCGGTGGTCGAGTTGTTTACCTCCCTAGGAACCGGTGAGCCCTGGGCAGGGCAGTCCCTCCAGGGTCAGCAAACACCCAGGGTGTCAAAGCACTAAAATGCGTAATAAAAAGACATGATTAACACAGTTCTCCAAATTAAAACCCAGGTTCTATGTCCAGAAGAAGCGGAGGCAGACGCTGGGCAGGCACAAACAAAAGATGTCCACTTCAGAAATTTAATTCCAGCAACTTCTGATCCCAGGAGGACTCTGCCTATCTGCCGGTTTATCCCCACACTCCTGGGAGGACCATCTTTGTCCCTGGGATTTGTGGCACCCACATGCCTCCTGGTTAGTCCCACCCCAGGACCCCTGACGAAATGTCCAGGTCCCCTCCAGGCTGCTCTGCCCCAGGTCACTGGGCCCAAGGGGCCGCATCTGTTGCCAACATCCATTCCACATGACTGTCCAGAAAGACTGACAGTGGACAGCGACTGCAGTTCTCACTTCCCCTGGCACCAGGCCCTCTTGTTTTACTTAAAATTGTCCAGAAACTGTGCCTGCTGTCACCAGGAGCAGGGGCTAATCAGAACCATGTAAAATGTTTGTCTTCAGGCATTAACAGGCCCGTTAGTCACCTTAGAGGTGAAAGCGTTGGACAATGTGAGAGACGCATATTCAAGGCAGCTGCCGTTGGGACAATTTCTGCCGAGAGAAGACAGTCAGGCTTTGAGCCACTGTGGGCTGCTTAAGGGACTTTGCCCTTTTTGTTCCCACCTCCTTGTTTATTGGGATCCTTCCCAAAGGAGCTGGGCATTCATCAGAGGCTGCAGATCAGGAGGTGCCTCCTTTGTGGTTTTGTGGTTTAATTTCATGCCGTCGGAAGTGGGAGCTGGTTAATGAAGGAGGCTTTGCTCCTGGGTCCCGGATTCTGTGTGGGGAGGGAGGGCTCCTGGCACCACCCTCCTTGAGCAATGCTTTTGTCCTCAGGGCTCATCCTTTTGCTACAGCTTGTTTTTATCTCTCACCTTATCCTGGCAAACTCATTTAATATTTTTCCCTGCTGCTTGCAGATTGCCTGACTTTGGGCAGTTTCCCCTGGTGCTTGACTGATGTTTGGGTTTTTGTGAGTGTTCATTTTGGGATCATCTTGATCTTTATGAATCCAAAGAAGTTTTCTTTGGTACACTGATCTTTCCATCTTCCCAAACTTGTTCTCCCTACAGCTGTCCGCTACTCTGAAAGTGGCAGCGCCATTCTTCCGGGTGCTGAGGCCACACATCTCGGACTCATTCTCGATCCCTCTCTTTTTCTTATTCCCACATCCCATCTGTCATCAGACCCTGAGGGCTTTCCCTTCAAAATACACTCAGACTCTGCCTGCTTCTCACCACCCCCGGTCCACACACCATTACCTCCTCCCTGGTCTCCTGCTCCCAGAGGGAATCTGTTAACAGCTCAGGGGTGTCTTGTCACACCTGTGCTCAAAACCCTCCCCTGGTTCCCGTCTCACTCAGAGCAAAAGCCAAATTGCCCCAAGGCCTCTGATCTGCCTTCTTTCCTTCTCTGGCCCCTCTGCCCCACCACCCGCCTCGTTGTACATCAGACATGGTCCTCAGGGCCTTTGCACAGGCTACTCCCTCTGCTTTGCCCAAATGTCACTTTCTCAGGGAGGCCTTCCCTCATTACTTAAATAACTTAAAATTAAAACATGCCATTTAAAATTGCACCTCCGCTTGGGCTTCTCTGCTTTGTTTTTCTCCATGGCTTTGTCACCATCTGACATACTGTGTACTTTCCTTGTTTATTTGTGGAATGATTGATCAAGTCACTCTGGCAACCGTCTTATGGTCTGAATAAGGATTTGGAATAGCTGACCCCTTTTTGAAAAACCCTGTGCGATGCGTCTGAGTTTTCGGGTACGCCTATGAGCACATCTAGAATAGACCCCCGCTTTGTCCATGGCTCTCAGAGGCAGTAAAAAGTCACTTGCCATTTTGGTGGCTGAAGGAATGAGTAACCCATTACTCTTCCCTATGAGTGAAAAGTTCCATTGATATTGTGTCTGCGAATTCTTTGCAAATGTCAGTGGGAATGAGTCACAGGCTGAGGGATCGCACCATGGAGCTGGCCCACGAAAGCTGGCCCAATGACTAAATCTCCCCCTTGTGATGTCACCAGAGTCAGTGATGTGGAAGAATTCGTGGACTAGAGGTGACCCCCTGCAAAAGGGAAAAGTGACTTCATTGGGAGATGCCTGACCCAACTCAGGTGCAGCCATGCTGGGCCTGGGACACAGGTCAAAGGCATGACCTTTGGGGACACTTCTAACTCCACTTCCCTGAGTTTCCTTGTGCCCAAAGTGAGGATAATGTTTGTTCATTCAACAAATATCTGAGGAGCACCGAGCAGGGGCTGGAGGTGTAATGTGGGCCAGACGGGCAAGCGGCTGTTTCCCTGGAACTCACAGCTGGTGCAAGAAAGACGGTGATTATACTATTGAGCGTGTCACGAAGGAGATAAAACAGGATGGCGGCACAGAGTGTTGGGGCGCTGGCCTGAGCAGGCCCCTCGGGAGGAGATGGCATCAGGTGCAGACCTGGCCAAGACCTGGGTGGAGGCAGAGTCCCAGAGGAGGGACAGGCAAGGGCCGGGCTCTGAGGAGGAAAAGTGCTGGGTGTGTTTGAGGAAAGGAGGAGGAGTGTGGCTGGAGCGGGGAGGGCTAGGGAGGGCTAAGGAGGGGCAGGACAGGGTCAGGGTCAGAGGACGCAGGGCCTGGTAGGCCACAGTGAGAAATTTGGGTTGTGCTCTATGGGCCTCCCGGGGACTAAGTGACATGGGGATGAAGACCGCGGGTGCAGCAAAGATGAATCCTTCCCTCCCTGGTGTGACTTGGCTGGCAGACCTCCGCAGGACACCTCTGCCGTGGTGCCCCTGCAACTTCCTCAAGCCTGCAGACATCCGGAGGAGTCCAGGCTGCCCCAGGGCAGCGCCATGCTGGGAAAACGGAGGGGGATCCGGGAGTGGGCAAAGGGGGCTGGCTGAGCCCGGTCCCTTTTCACCCTGGAGCCCTCACTTGCTGTTGAACAATAGTGACGAGGGGGGTGGGCTCACCAGCGAGCCCCATCGACACTGCAGGCCCACTTTCTCAGGACTGGCCATTTGGAGCATCGTCCATGGGAACAGCTCTCCGCCTAAGCGAGCCTCTGATTTTCCCACTCGCGAGCTTCAGCCTTAGAGCATCGGCAGGACCGCTGCCGCGCGGTGCCAGGAGGGGGCGCCACATCACTTTTAAAACGTTTGTCATCATGTACACGTACTTTAAAAATGTTGCATTCTTAATTATTTTTTTATAGGCACAGAACGGGTGCATTAAAATTTTTTATAGGTACCACATTCCTTAAATTAACTTTTTTTTGGTCAAAACATACTTTAGTCTTATTTTTTAGCAATAATATCTATGCAATCTTAGATTTTCTGTACTCGTTTAATTTTTCTCCTAATGTACATTAAGATAAATACATCACAACCACTGCAACCACAGCAATATTTTATACAGCATCTTTCTGTGAGCCGACACTGTTCTAACAGCTTGATAAATGTCAAGTCACTGAATTCACACAACCTCAGGAGGTGAGTGCTATTGTTATCACTGCTTTACGGGTGAAGAAGCTGAGATGGAGGTTACCGGGCGTGGCCTGCGCCCGCTGTGGCAGGTGTTAGAGGTGAGATTCAAACCCAGGCTCTAGAATCAGGGTTGTGTTCTGCTGCTTCCATAAGGATTGAGAAACAGGGGACTTGTGACTCCCAGGAGTGTGCACCCAGCCTTTGCTACATTTAGTTGTATTCACCTGAAGTTTCTCAGGTGCTGTCAGATGCAGAGCTTCGAGCCAGGGCCGGGTTTGGGATGAGGGGCCGGGAGTCTTTGGCCCTCCCCCTGCAGAGGGGCATCAGGTCTGGGGAGGGAGGGGGGACTCTCCCCAGCAGTGCACAGATGGCGGGGAGGTGGGATCAGGAACAAATCCTTGTTCAGGGATCTGAGTGTACCACCAGGTTTCGGGCAGAGAGATTCTTTCCCCCAGTGTTGTCCTAGCCAGGGAGGAGGGTGAGCAGGAGCCCCACCCTGACGGTTACCATGGAGCCCCACCCAGCCCTGGAGGAGTCAGCTGTGCCAGTGCTGCTGCCCTGACAACTGCAAATACTGTCCTTAGTCACATGGGCACTCCGCCTTCGGGCAGAAAGAACAACCATCTTGTCAAGTATTGAGGCAAATTAATCTTGGGCTGGAGCCATGGTGTGAGATGCAGTGAAAGCTGTCACTCTGTTCCCAGCTGAAATTGTGCTCGGAGCTAAACGTCCCTCCTCTCTGGCCTCAGTTTCCCCACCTATACAATGAGGGGCTTGAACCTGAAGGCCTCAAGTTTTCTCCCAGCTTCAGTATTATTTTTTGAATCATCCTCACAAGGGATTTACTTTTCTTGTTCTGGGAGGGGAATCTGAATTATTGACACTTTCTCCAAATTTGGCTTTGTTGGCTGCCTCAGGCTTTGAGATTTCAAATGTCCTGCTCTGTCAAAAGTAGACAGGATTATATACCCGTTAGGATGGCTACTATCAAAACAACAAGAAATAACAAGTGTTGGTGAGGATGTGCAAGAACTGGAACCCTCGTGCATTATTGGTGGGAATGTAAAATGGTGCAGCCATTACGGAAAACAATATGGCAGTTCCCCAACCAATTAATAATAGACTGACCATATGATCCAGCAATTCCACTTCTGAGTCTATATCAAAAGAATTGGAAACAGGATCTTGAAGAGATGTTTGCATGCCCACATTCACAGAAGTATTATTTACAATACCCAAAAGGTGGCAGCACACCAAGTGTCCACAGAAAGATGAATGGATAAACAAAATGTGAAATATACAAGCAATGGAATATTATTCAGTCTTAAAAGGAAGGAAGTTCTGACACATGCTACAACCTGGATGAACCTGGAGGGTATTATGCTAGGTGAAAAAAGCCAGTTAGAGAAGGACACTGTACGATTCCGCTCTATGAGAGGCACTTAGAGTAGTCAGATTCACGGACACAGAAAGTAGAATGGTGTTTGCCAGGGACTGAGGGAATGAGGCGTGAGTGTTTAATGGATACAGCATTTCGGTTATGCAAGATAAAGAGTTTTGGAGATTGGTTGCACAATAATGTGAGTATATTAATACTAGTGAAAAGCACACTTAAAAATGGTTAAGATAGTAAATTTTGTTGTCTTTTTTAAAACCACAGTTAAATATTTTTTTTAAAAAAGTAGACAGGATCAATTCTACTCTTATTCAAAGTCCAGCTATTTAGCTATTCTCCAGGGCAAAATTAAGGTTCAGGGATGATGGGAAGATGACGGCGTGTGGTGTTCATGGGAGAGCGCAGAGACCGAGGACTGCTCGGCCTACCTTGGGACGGCGGTGTTCCCCTGGGAGGGAATTCTGAGAAGGGTGGACGGTGAGCTTGCCCTAGTATAACTTTTTTTTAAGAAAAGTAATTATGTAGTCACTTCAATGATCATTTATTTATTTCTTTATCTTTTCTCCAACACAAGTAATGAGAGTTTACTAAATCTTGTGGCTTCAAGGACTAAGCTTCAGATTTATTTCAACTTTCCAAGTTGAACTTTAAGAAAAATGTTTGCACGTTTAAAAAAAAATCCAAACAATACAAAAAGATAGGAAGTAAAAAGTAAGTATCCTTCCCACCCCAACTCTCAGACCCCCAGCTCCCGTCTCCAGAGCAGCCACAGTGACCAGCCGCCCGAGTATTCTTTCTGAGATGGCGAGTGCACCCACAGGCAGAGATGTAAAAATATCCTTCTCTTAAATGCAAATGTGAGCCTACTCTACACACGGTTCCATGCTTTGCTTTTTCCACTTAACAATGTACTTTTGAGATTGTTCCAGATGGATGCATATAGATAAACCTAATTCTTTCTTTTTTTTTTTAAGGCAAGTGTGAAATGAAGTTTATTGAGGAAGAACAAGATAGATTTACGGAGCAAGAGCAAGATACAGGTTTACAGAGTAAGAGTGAGATACGGTCGCCAGAGAACAGCAACCCCCTCTGTTCTAACAGAAGGGCCCCTAATTCTTTTTAACAGCTCAGTTAATATTCCACCGTATACCCGGATCACGATCAAATTAACCAGTCCCTTTTCGCGCAGGGCTTCTTCATCTTTTTTTGTGCTATCATTCTCTCTGGTAATCTGGTGAAACCTTTTCTCAGAAAAATGTGTTTAAATGCATAAAGTAAAATACATAGCGGCGCAAGGGAGACCAATTACTATACAGAAATACAATTCTACCCATGGGTGCTCTGGGAGTCTGTGCCCTAAATAAGGACCCCCAGCTGGTTTCCAGGTTTTTCCTACTACAAACTGCCGCAAGGAGCCTTTTTGTTTATGTATCTACTTGTTTCTGTGGGATAATTTTCTTGAAGTGGAATTACTAGGGTGGAGATCATATGCATTTTATATTTGAATCAGTTTTGCCAAATTGTTCCCCAAAGAATTTGTGCCAGTTTTTCACAAGAGGACCCATTTCTCTACTCCCTTGTGACAATGAAGTATAAAGCTTTTTGAACTCTGCCAATATGATAGGTGAAAAATGGTCTTTCACTGTAGGTTTTAATTGTGTTCTTGTTTTATGAGTGATGTTTTATAAGTTTAAAAAGCATCCCCACCAATAGATGTTATTTCTTGGTGGTGATATTACAAGTTATTTTGACTTTCTTTTAAAAACTGTTTTCATGTATGCTCTCAATCTTCTACCATGAGAAAACATTGCCTTTAAATTAAAAAAAAGGGGGGTATTTGTAAAGAAAATACTAGCCCTAAGGAGTGGTAGTGAGGATAAAATTAAACTAAAATAGAAGGATGCTTACTTTCTTTTGGGGACAATGGGTGATGACAGGTAGAAAATACATAAACAATAAATAATTGTAACTATCAATGATTCAACTCTGGTGACATGGTAGGGAGGGATTGGGTGGGTAGGTGGGCGGTTGCTTCTTGAAAATGGGGGCCGGGGTAAACCTACAGAGGTGATACTTGAGTTGAGGACTGAAGAATGAGAAATAGCCAGGCACGTGAAGATCTGGGAAAAGATTGTATTCTTCTCATGCTTATATGGCCCAACTTTGGGGATTGACTTCTGATTTGAGGTTGGACCCACGAAACTATTGTGAAGAGATCCCACCAAGTGCCCACATATGGCACAGAATAGCTATTAGGGGTGGCCCGAATGATTTCCTGCTGCTAATATGGAAGGGTTCAAAAGGACGTGCAAAATAAAGGGAAGCCTTGGAGAGAACTTCTTCCAGGCTGGAGTGCAGCAGCAGGAACACTGCAACCTCAAACGCCTGGGCTCAAGCGATCCTCCTGCCTCAGCCTCCCAAGTAGCTGGGATTACAGGAGTGTGCCACCACACCCGGCTAAGTTTTAAATTTTTTGTAGAGATGGGGTCTTGCTATATTGCTCAGGCTGGTCTCAAACGTCTGGGCTCAAGTGATCCTCCTGCCTTGACCTCTCAAAGTGCTGGGATTATAGGCTCACTGAGCCACTGTGTCCAGCGTGAGAGCCTCCTAAGCCCAGGTTGTAATTTTCTAAAGGACCAGCAGGTGGAGGTGAAGGACAAGGAACAGACACCACTTCTGAACCATCGAGAACATTGCAGTTCAGATTGAGCCCGTCCCTCCCTGAGCCTGGCTCCAGAGTCCATGAATGCCAGTTTCTGGCACATTAACATGTCTGGGTACATTTGAACTCCAACGGAAGGATGTGAATGAACACATATGTAACATCTGTCACGGGGCCAAGGAACCGCACGGCTTATTTGCATGCAAACCTCTTCCTCCTTCCCACTACTGTACAAACCAGACGTCGCGCAGGGAATGTACATGAGTTAAGAAGGTGTGGGGTATAAGAAACACATGCTCTCTTGAAGGGACTTTCATTTCCTCACTTTGGGTAAGAATCATGAAGTACAGAGGGATATTTTCCTGCTATAGGGAAGATCACAGCCCTAAGTAGCTGCAGCAGACGCTCTGGCTGGAGGGCCTGCGGTGACAGGGACTGCCTGCGGCTGGTGGGGACAATGAGCCAAGGGACAGCCCACACACATCTAAAGGAGTTGGCTGTTAGCTTCGCCAGCAGGAATACAGGCCCGGTGCTGCCAGAGGTTCAAATTTTGCAGAGAAGCCAGAAATCTAGATTTTTATGTAAAAGCTCCAGGTTTTAAAATGTTAGTGTCTCGTAATACAATGTGTGGTCCAAATCACCCACTTCTGTGGGTTGGATGCCGTCTCCACACTACCAGTTTTCCAACTCTGGGAAGAGTTCTATTGGCCTCTTGACTAGGGGAAGAAGAAAGCCCTAAGCCCCTAGTGCGTGTGTGGCCAGGCAGGGAGGAGATTTTACGTCTTTTCTGTGACCCGCCCTATGAACCTGCCATTCTGGGGAAGCCGAAGCTCTCAGGTTCAAGCCACTTCTCTGGGGCCACTCAGCTAATAAGAGGCAATGCAGGAGTCGAGGCCAGACCACACGGCCTCCTTCAGAAGTTAGTGGCCAGGCAACATGGAAATTGCAATTGATAGTAGTCCAAAGGTGGAAACAACCCAATGTCCATCACCTGATGAATGGATAAAGAAAATGTGGTCTGTCTGTGGACTACCCGGCCACAAAGAGGAACAGATACTGACACCTGCTACAACCTGATGGACCTTGAAAACATGTTAACTGAGAGAAGCCAGGTACAGAAGGCAACATGTTGTATAATTGTACTCATATGTAATGTCCAGAATAGGAAATCCATAGAGACAGAAAGCAGATTAGCAGTTGCTGGGGACCAGGGGGGTGGTAGAGGGGTGGAGGAAATGGAGAGTGACTGCTGATGGGTTCAGGGTTTCTGTTTGGGGTGATGAAAATGTTTAGGAACTAGGTAGTGGTGCCGATGGTCATACAACATCACGAATGTATGAAATGTCACTAATGGTAAATTTTATGTTGTATGTATTTTACCATAATTTAGAAAAAGAAGCCATTGGGAGTGGGGGGAGTCAGACTTTGGGCCCCTCTCTTTCCTTTTTGGTTGAGACTGACCTTGTGCCAGGCTCTGTTCTAAGTCCTCTACAGGTACGAACTCATTTCATGCTGATGACACACCACTGAGCATAGGTAGTGGGGCTCAAAGTTTACCGTGTACACAGATCACCTGAGGATCGTGTTAAAATGCCCCTTCGGGTGTGGGGCCTGGGAGTCTGCATTTCTACAAGCTTCCTGGTGGTGCTGATGCCACACTTGGGTGCTGAGGGTGGATTAAGGATGAGTACAATAAGGCTCAGAGATCTTAAGGAACTTGGCCAAAGTCCTACACCTCTTAAGTGAGTAAAATGTGTCAGCTTGACTCAAAGTCAACTAAACATCAGGAGGAGGTGGGGAGAGAAAGAAAGAGGGAAATCGATATGAGAATGGGGCAGGCAGGTCTCTGCCAGCCACTGTGAGGTTAAGAGCACACACCCTGGAGTGAGGGTGCCACGGGACACTCGAGTCTGCTGCTTTGGTAGTTCCCACCTATCTTCCCTGGCGGTGTCAGCATCTCACTCTGCTGACTGTGATTCTGCTTTTTAAGATGCATGCTTTTCATGCAGCCTGGCCTCTAAGTGCATTGCAACTACTCTGGGGCTCAACAGAAGAAACAGAGACCTGCTCCAACACTAGAAGAAGAACTGTGCTTTTCGTAACAATAAGGTCAGCGATAGTCAATCGGGTGCTGGAATCGGGAAGGAGCAGTTACATGAACAGACTGTGCTGTGATGTATCCGGTTTGGCACTGAGCTCCCTGCTAGCCGGGAAGTGGTTGGCGTTATCAGCTGGAATGCTTCTGGCTGCAAGTAACAGAGAGCTCCTCGGCGGTGGCTTAAGAAGATTCACTGTTTACTTAATAATGAGTTGGGAGGTTGGTGGTCCAGGCTGGGCCTCTTTGCAAGTGTTTATTGAACAGGGCCCAAGGTAGGTGCTGGGAGAGTGGCAGCAGCTCACCGTGGGGTTGCCAGTGGGGTAGGGAGTGAGGAGGCAGGAAAAAGCATCAAAGACAGAGGGAATTTGGCACACATAGAAGTCTGGTGGCAAGAGACCCTGGAAGGCTTAGACATGAGCCACTGTGGCTTTCCTGGACTGGCCTCCCTGCCCCTGCATGCCCATGTGCTGGTTGCAGACCCCCTTCAAGCCTGGAGCTTCCAAGAGAGAAGAAGGAGGCTGCAGAGAGGGGCAAGGGCCAAGCCACGGCGGTCTGGTGGCCTCCCCACATCTCTTAGATTTTAGGCACTGGGGAGCCAGGGTCTTCTCTTGGGGAGTGTTTTAAGCATCTGGGCCCCAGAGGCTGGCAGAGGTGGTTGGGGTGGTAGCTGCGGTGATCCACCATCCTGGTTTGTACAGGATGCTGGGTGCTAAAACTAGGAGTGTCCTGGCAAACCAGACTGGTTGGTTACCCTAGCAGAAACTAAGCGCTCTCACCCGACGCCCAGCCTGCTCCTGGTCCCTCCAGTGTGGGCTTAGACCAGCTTCTCAAATGTCACCGTGCACACCAATCACCTGGACTCTTACGCTGCTGGTCCACAGGCCACGCCTTGAGTGGCAAGGGTTGAAATCACCCTCAGGCTTACCGAAAATCAGCTACTTTTGACCATAACTAGGAGAGAGAAGCTGTGGCCGCCGGAAAAGCGTATTCTATTTCCTAAGACAAACACAACCCAGACCCCTGTCCACCGGACTGTTCAGGCCCCAAGCTTGCAGGGAAGATCAGGGACGAATGCATTTTTGTTTCAAATCCACATGCATCCCTTGCAGACAGCACCCGTCATAGACACTGCTTATTTGGTTCGTCTCCGAACTGCTTGGTCCCTCCTGCTTGGGTGCAGTGTGGTTGCGTTTTGCATTCTTCTGTCTTCCTTTTCTCTCACTTACTTTTCACCTCACAGCAGCCTGGGTCAACGTGCAAATGAAAGATGTTCCCAGGGAAGATGAGGACTCTTGCTGGGCGGCCAGCTGGAAGGAAATGGAAATAAAAAAAATCTCTCTCTCTCTCTCTCTCTCTTCCTCCCCTGAGCAAGTAGAGGCAGGTTTGTTGAAATTGCTGAAAGGGACAACATTGGCATTTGAGCTTCCAGGATCGCTTTTTTGGAGAGCAGGAGGCTCCTTCATCCCCTGTTCCCTCTTGCTGCTGCGTAAGTAGCTTGGCTCCAGCACTGGGCAGTTCAGCACAGTGGAACTGGGTTGTGTGCGGCCCCGATGAGTTTCTAACCCTATCTGGGCCTCTTCCGTAAAACAGGGATAGCGACTGAACGTACAGAGCTGGGCGTTCCCAGTTTGTTCCCAGGCCCATTCTCTACCCGGAGAGGTTGACCATTGGGGGTTGCATCACTCAAGTGCCCTGACTTCCGGCTTCTCACTGGGTTGGAGGTACCTGTCCCCTCCCTGCTCCGGGCCGGAGCTGTGACTTTCTCTCTGACTGCAGCGCCTGCCAAGCAGATGCCTCTCCAGTGCCAAGACTGAGGGTACGTGCCAGGCAGCAATGTATTGATTCTCAGCTCCAAAGTCATCCTTCAACACCTGCTCTGCCATCATAGACGGAGTTCCGGTAAGCATCTTTTCTTTACGGTGAGTGCAGTGTTGAGCTTTCTCCGTAGAGGGCGCTGGAAGGACCCCAATGGCTCTCCGGTTTGTTTTTCATCCCTCACTCCCTTTCAGACCACATCCCCAGGCCCTGCCAATCAGATCACCGACTCCTTATGGCCTCACTGATTGGCTCAGTGATGGGGTCTAAGCTGCTCCAATCGGTGAGGCTCAGGACTCAGGGAGGAGCTGCCCCAAAGACACCTTGCTCTTTCCTGTTGGACTTGGGAAGATGAGAGCCTGGGTTGCTGCAGCCATGTTGTCACCATGAGAGTTGGGTTTTCTGCTCTTTGCAAACACAATAGTTCTACCTAATACGGTGGCTTTAGAATAATAAAAAACACAACACCGCTGAATAGTCTTTGCTGGGCACTTTGCTACATTATGTCATTAACTCCTCTCCCCACCCCACACAGTCCTTGGAGGAAAGTGCTGTCATTATCTCCATTTTCCAGATGAGAAAAACCCATGCTCAGAGAAGTTAAGTAACTAGCTCAAGGCCACCCAGCTTGTACGCGGTAGCAGCGGGATGCAAGTACCAGCTCCACCTCTCTAGAAGCAGGTAGTCTACCCTCAAGGGGCGGGGCAGTGCATCTCAGTGGAGGGAACACGCCCTGGCCTCAGGGATTCTGGCCACCACCCTGGGGGAAGGCAGGGTGCGATCTGTGTGCTGAGTATTTGCACAGCAGTGCAGTTCCCCCACATTCGTTACCTAACTGCTAATGAAAAGACCTCCAAACTGTGATTGTGCCAAGTCTGTTGTAACGAAGTGCCAAAATGCACTTGTAATTAGCAGCCGTGCAAACGAGGAATGTGTGAAAGTCCCTTGAAATGTTATAACAAATAAAGCTAAAGCGTATCCCTGTTATATTGTGAGTGCTAGTAATTGATCAGACATTTTTAATGGTTGCTGTTGAGTTCTTGTGAAATTATTAACAATAGTAACAACAGCTACTATCTATTGAGCCCTTACTACAGACCAGAGTCTGTTCTTGGTGCCTTATATACTACTTTATTCCATTTAATCTCATGTCACCCCAGTAGGGTGGATATTATTGTTCCTTTTTTACAAAGGAAGAAATAGAAGTTCAGAGAGGTTCAGTAACTTGCCTAGGGTCACACAGCAAGGCGATGGCTTGTCCAGGAATCAAACTTGAGATTCTCTGGCCTCAAAGCCCAAGTTCCATCTGTTTGTCCTGGAACTTACAATACTTTCTGCTACTCTGAGTTGCCCTACTCACAAGAAAGTATGTGCCTGTTCAGTGTGACTCAAATTAGGAAAATTTTGTGGACTCTTTTAAAGACCAATGTGCCTGGTTGGACAGAGTGCTAAGGCCAGCTTTAGGACATTCTTATTGTTAAGGGTGTCTTCATAGGCCAAAAGGCTAGATGCTAAATTTCACAGGACCTTCCCTGGACTACTCATTCAGGCTCAGGTATGCATTAGTCAGCAAAAATGACAGACACTCAACCCCTAATGATTTAAGTAAAAAAGGAATTTATTGGATCACATGAACGAAAAGTCCAGAAAAAGGGATGGCTTTAGGAACTGCTGGATCTAGGCACTCATTATTGTCTTTAGAACCCAGCTTTTCTCTCTCTGTTCCTTGGTTCTCTTTCCTCTGTGTTAGCTCCATTCTCAGGCTCCCATCTCAACACTACTCAGGTTTCTAACCGGAGAGGGGGAGAGAGGGTATTTGCTCAGGGCCTACAAAAATCCCAACATCCATTCTGAGGAAGGAGTCCAGGACGGCGACAACTCTAAAGCGTCCTCAAGGACCCAGGCTCCCACCTTTCTCTTCTCCCACCCTCAGCCCTTGTCTTTTATCCTGTGGCCACCTAATGGTCCAAGAGGGCTCTTAGAGACCCAGCAATCACATCTGTGTTCCAGCAACAGAAAGAGCAGAGAAGGGCCAACTCCTCCCTTTTGGGGAGCCCTCTCAAAGCCCCCTATGACACTTTGCTTACATCTTGCTGGCCAGAGCTAGGGTACTGATGTGACAGTCCTTGCTTTCACGGAGCTGATCAACGGGGGAGAGAAAAACCAGGAACAAGTAAGTATGCAATGTGCTGGCTGATAAAAGGGCTGTAGGAAGGATGGAGCGGGGCAAGGGGGCTGGGCGTTTTAAAATACAGGTTTTGTTTTATTCAGGTTTGGTGAGGCCAGCAAACCAGGAGATGACTGCCATCAAAAAGACAGTGTGTTACCCACAGTTCCCGAGGGGAGGGTGGCATGCTGCACCATGGGAGGGGACACAGGGAGACACTGGGGTCAGTGAGGGGGGTGGGGGGGAACCTTGGCCGTGGCCAAGAGCCTTTGTTGTGGTTTCTGTGGAACGGAGTGGGCACCTGGCAGGTAAGCAGGCTGAGGCTTGGCTGGTTTGACTAATTTCAGCAGGCTCTGGGCATGGGGCTGTCCCTAGTCATCTGGTGTCTGGCCCTGCGGTGATTAGAATGGGAGGACAGTGGCCCAGAGTGTGTGAACACAGTAAGGGAGGCGGCTGGGGAGTGGGCTCTGGGTTGCTTGGCTGCCCTACGAAAGGGGTGCTCCAGGCGGCTTGTTTATTCTCTCTAGGGATTGGCTCGCCCTGGGCGGGCAGTCCCTCCAGGGGCAGCAAGGTCTCCGATGTCAGAACACAGAAAATAAAGGCCATGGTTAATACACTGGGGACACGACGCTGGGAATGTGGTCTTTTACGCAGAACTGGGCAAAGAGACCAAGCAAGCCTCTCTGTGTAGGTGACATTTGAACAGAGACCTGAATGAGGAGAGTGAGTGAGGGATGCAGGTCTGTCTTAGGGC